>LJIJ01002379.1:0-27761 GCA_001718145.1 Orchesella cincta
CTCTGTCCTTTCCACAAGCAATTGTTATCGGTGAGCATGCTAGAGTTTTGAATACAAGAGAGAGTAGCAGCAACGTGAGTGAATCTACATACACATCATCATCAGCGATACTCAGCTGGAGAGATTGTATATATTAGTTTATCATTCAAAACTACTTTTGAATGTCAATTTATTCAATTAAAGTAGTCAAAAGCTATCGATTAAAAATGACGACTGCGTGTTTCAGTTCCCATTGCATATTTTGCACCGAACCGGTGTCCACCCACCTTCACAATTGTCAATGACCAACCTGTAAAATAAATAATTGAGAATAATTCCTTTTTATCAAGTAAATTTAAAATTATTGCTCTGGATAAATCTAAGTATTCCAAGTAATCTCAAATATATCATCCTTCAAAAAATTCTAAATACTCGAGAAGCTACCTGTTCCGAGTTTCTGGGAAGTGTCAGGGTCAATTACGGCGTGGACTACGAATTCAAATTGTTCTTCTTGTGACCGACCTGAATGTTTGGAAAAATCTAAGAGAAATCGGCAGATTGGAAAGGAATACAATGAAGTGACGGTAGCAGGTAAAAATCAAAATTAAATGTTTATTTCAATAATTAAAAAGTAATTTTAATAAAAGGTGAGGTAAATGTTATAAATTAGAAGTGCAAGAGCAGAATGCAATGAGAGAACTAAAGATTTGACACTTGCTGACGTAAGGTTCATTCATGAATGTCCATTCATTCCCCATCACGAAATAACGAGGTAGATTATGATTTGGATATGCCAAATGAGGAGGAAATGTCATATTTGGAACAAGTTACAGACTCAGTGCCTCAGTATGAAGAAAATTGCCAAGCTCAAATTTCCAGGGAGGACGACCTCGAAAACCTAAAATATTATAATTCTTCACACAAAGTAGGGGAATGCAACAATGCTACTTCAAATGTCCAGACTGGCGACCTCCCAGCAAACTTGTTACACTTCCCAGCATCAAAACTCACAAAAATGAAAACGCGGGTAGCTATCTCGAATGCGGATGGTCGTGTCAAATGTCTGCTTTCGTGGAGCCGTGGCACCCAAAGACAATCAAGAGAAGGAACGCAACGTTTAGAAAAAATTAATCAACTAACGAAAAGACCAATGGAGAGATAAATCTAGTGCCCGAAAACCCATTTGAAAGTATTCAAAAATGACACTCTTGGTGTTGTCAACTCACAGTTGAGGTATGTTGAAGCTTGTAATTAAAGTACCTGTTTTTATTCACAGAGGGTTTGAGCTAACTGAAACGAAATGCCATTGTTCCGCATCATTTTCCAAAAAAAACTTTTTATTATACATTTCTTATAAGTATGTACATGAGTCGTAATTGTTGTGTTATATAATGTACAAATAATAAATTAATTTTCTCCTCTCGAACTTTCTTATCAACGCTACTCCAAGTCTCCAACTGAGCTTAATAATTAAAACCTCGAATGAAAACTCTTCACCAACTGACATTCTTTCTTTGGGGCATTGTGAGAAAACCAAATAAAAATCGATTAAATGTGTAGTTTTGCATATCACCCTTTCCAAGTGGTGTTAAGATTCTAAAACAGGTGATAATGAGCATCCCAGTTATGAGGTTCAATAAAATGAATCCCTTACGATTGTTGAACATTCCGATGGACTGAAATTTGCCTGCATATCTTTTATCTTTTATTTCACTGCCTTTAAAAGTACAAATTTGTATTAAATGTTGTAAAAAATCACTCTTGTGATAATCCATTTTTACTGTTTTTATCCAATTTAGTAACAGGAAAAGGTGCTTCCATCTTTAGTACTGGATCACCGAATCTCGAGAATTGAACTCTGATACTTTTGAGGGTAGGACAGAGGCTCCAGTACTTTTGTTCCAAAAGGTGTTTTCTTACAGTTTCCGCAGCCATTTCCAGCTCCTCCGGCACGACCAAGTGATTAAAAGTGTGTTTCCACTTTTGGAAACATTTTAAGGAAGTCCTTAACAACCTCCACTTCCTCTCCACTTTTTTGGATAAAATATCGCAAACGTTTTCAATAACGGGAAAGAAGAATTGGTGATGGGTGGTCCAAATGTCACATCTGCATCGTCATCCACCCCAACTTTACTTTTTGCGTAGGTTCGAGGAAGATGTTGGAAGTGTGCGAGGATATCCATATGTAGCGCACTTAAAAAGTTGTTGAAAATCGGGTGACAAACTTTTGCACAAGTTGAATTTAATAGGACCATTTCTCTCTCACCTTACGTCTCGTAACGTAAGGTCTGTCTCATAATAGAAAGATAGATAATATATTAATTTTTTGTATAATTCCCGTGTTTATGGGTGTAGATGATTGGGCTCAGGTACTAGGTGCCCCACTAGTTGTGAGTATGGCTGCCACCCACGGACCGATTCCACCCTAGTATGCGTGACTAGGCATTATTTTGAAAAACGTAAAAATCTGGTGTCTCATAATAGAAAGATAGTTGCTTCTAATTTAGAACCCCATTAAACCGTTAAAGTTTTAGGGAGTTTGTCTGACATATGTATAGAGACCTAACCCTCAGGAACCCATGACACTTCATTTACTTGACGTAGTACCTTACAGTTTGAAGTAGATGACAGAGATTGAGTAGACACCATTTTTTATAAAAATTGCAAATTTCTGAGCTGTTTCTTCAGCCAGAGTCCATTTCACATTTACTTTTTAACATCTCACCAACTACCTTTTAAGGAGTACAATCTGATTTTATAGTTTGGGTTCTTTGAACCAACAGTTTGTTAAAAGAACATGTGTTCTTACAGCATACTTACATGCGCGTCTCATCATATATTATCATTCATTTAATTGCAAAGGAGAAAAAATTTTGGGGGGAAAGAGTATCTTGGGGGAAAGGGTAGTGGAAGGGAAAGGTTCGGGTAAAGTTTCTTGTGGCATCTTTCAACGTTTCATCGGGTAAAAGTACCTTCGGGGGGACCGGCCGCGGCAACGGGGTGTATCGTTGTAAGGATTGCTTTAGCGGAAACGAAAGCAGTTGCTACAAATCTTCCCACATTAAGTTTCCTTGGAACAAAATTCTTTTGAACTACAACACGTATGTGTAATCCTATTCACAATTTTGATTAAACTTACGATTAGTACTGGATATAAGAATTGGAGCTTCGTAGATTCGATTCTGAGACTAATTTACCGATGCGGTAAACTAAGTATTTTTAGCATAATTTCAGATACGTTTGTTCTAGCAGCATCTATCACAAAGTTTGAGGCTTTTTGAAGTTTCCTTATTATGATCTGAAATATCAGCTTACGTTTATATACAAAAAATTCGGCAAAGAAGCCCAAAACCGCTAAAATTTGTCCTCCGACTACAAGAGCAAAAATAACCAGTATATTTCCTTCCTGCAAGCTAGGCTTCCTTAAAACACGGTTCCCACCCCCTTCATTGTGCTGGAGACCTGCACTCCCATGAACAACTTTCACCCACCACTCCCAAATCCCAGTGGTTTTCAGTGTATCCAATCTTTTTACAACAAATGGTGGAATAATTCCTCTAAGTGTGAATATAAATGTGGGATTGCTATACGACTGTTTTCCAACATAGACATCTTGGTAATTCAGCCGTTGAAGTCTATGCGCATGATATTTGCAGAGGGAGTGTGGAACAACCAACGCCGATCTTTTACACTCATCCATGAATCCGGTTAGCAAACGAAATTCTCCCACGGCATAATCTTTTCTCAGTCTGGCAATTACATTTGGAACTGTCCATGATGTTTTTGGTACTGGACGCATATCACTGAGTTTATTCAGCACCTTTCTGAACAAATCCGTAATGCCGGGATGCAGCACACTATTTTTGTTAATAGTTTCTAGGATTTTTGCACTCGCATTGTCTCTCTTCGTTGTAGGAGCAAACCTGTTTTGCATTTTTACTTTATTTTGTATTGACACTATTTCAGAGCCCATAAAAGATGCCCCTATTCGAGTTTGTCTCCAATGATGTTTTGCCCAAATGGTGGATGAATTTGGAATTTTTCCTTAGTTCCAAGAGATTTGCAACTCGGATGACCTCACGTACACGGTAAAGTTGTCTTGAAGTAGCTCATGAAAATATTGATAAGGGACGGGATTTCGTTGTGCAATCATGTTGTACACATTATTGTTTTTGTATGCGTTACTTAAGACAATTGCAGCAAGAAAAAATGACGCTACCATAAGTTTAATTCGGGACTTTTTAAATAGCGAATTTGTAAAAGGGTCTCCCTGCTCCAATAGCGTTTTTAAAAGTGAAAGCAAGTGTCTCTGAAATCCCAAGCCGGTATTATTCTCATAATGTTCAGAAATTTTTTCTAGCGCAATCATTAGAACGATTGTAAAAATTCCAACAAAAAGCCAAACGAAACCGTCGTAAACATTAACCAGTTCTTTAAATGCCATGGATTCCAATTTTCGTCTTCCACAACTTACAAACTTAAGTGGGGACATCGTATTCTGTATTTTAAGAGCACTTCCAAGCGGTGGAAAACTCGCAACTACATCTTCCTCAAGTATAATCACAGAACTGTATACACTGAATGCTGGCAGTTGCTTGCTACTTTGAAAATTGCACTCGGCTTTACTGTAAGCGCTATAATATGTCACATTCCCCATTACAGATAGCCAAACTTTAGCCAGTGCTACTGCTAGTTTGTCCAATGGCGACTTGACTCCCATATCTAGCAGAGATTTTTTTGCTACAAAATTTCGGCAAAACGACAAATGGTAGGAGACTGTTTCAGTCTCCTTTCCAGCAACAGGTATGTGAACAACTCCCCAGTAAACGTTCTCTTTCGGGTTTGGATGAGCAAGTTCGGACAATTTTTCTAAGGAGCTAATCATTGGAACTGCTTGCAGATAAACGCCAGCAAGGTGCATACGTTTATTTTTGTATGCTTTGTTATAGCAATCCTGACAAATTTTAATTGCTTCAATGGCATGAATTAAACCAACATGGGAACATCTCACATTATAACTGGTTGGGATAACTCTTGCCAACAAAAATACCAAATTTGTTGGTAAATACGTTTTAGGAAAATAAAAACTACGAGCATGATTTGCCCATTCTTTGAGCAAATCCGAGTTGACGAATTGAAGGTTATCATGGCCAACAAACATTTTTAGCATAGGAGTCCTGTAGTAAATTAATGAGCTCAAGAAACTATTTCCAAACTCATCGTCTGTATCTCTACGAAACGGGTCAGGAAAATTATATCCGACCCCATACAAATTGGGTGGGTATAGGCTAATTTCGATTTGACATTGCCAAGGTCTCAGCTTTGCTGAATATTCAAATAAACCTAGTTGCAAACAAAAGCTAGACGGTAAAGAATGTCGATAGAAGTCGTCCCACAATAAGTTGCTAGTATTGCATTTTAAGAGCTCATCATTGGATGTTATACTCCCTTTGATGTGCATACCCTTCGGCAACCAAATATGACTTGTTTGGTTTTTCTTTATGTGCCAATTTCCAGGACGAGTTATGTCAGTAAGCTCCGGTGTTCGAAGATGAACTGGGGTTGTTGGAGGAAATATGTCCACATCGCGGAAATTATTGATAGTCGTAAAGCAACTCAAATTGGTAAGTGTCACGAGCACTTCATTTAGATTAGTTATTTTTGGAAACTCTTCCTTGCTTTTTACTACTTGAGGTTGGTGCTGGTAGTCCATAAAATCGAGGTTTCGGTAGTGGTCTTGCACACTTTCCCCCTTTTTAAGAATTTTGAGTTTGGAGATTAGAAACTTGTGGTAGGGCTGTGAACTAGTGGGAATGGGAAAAAATAATAGAACAGGCAGATATAAAAACATTATATACTTCGAGAGGATAATTTTACGTTTCTGATGTACCGAAATATCTTACGCTAAGTATGCTCATTTAAAGAATAAGTTATAAAGTAGTTGAGAAGCAATGTCTAGAATGTAGTAGAAATGTAGGCTACATGATTAGAATGTCATAACCATAAAATAATGCTTGTAAAAACAGGAAGCAAAAATAATTACGCTTTCGTGTCCAATTTAAGTTAATACAAATTTATGCGAAATTTGAGCAATGTGAAAGATTTACCCTGCAGTAAGATAATCCAAAGTAGTTGTGAGCCCAACAATAATATTTTTCCAATTTAAAAGCTTATTACTTAGCATCCGGCATTAAGAGTATAATAAAAAGTAAAAAGTGATTACTACTTTCACATTTCTTGTTGCTTCAATTTTACTAAACACTAGCCGCCCAGTTAAAATATTTAAACGTATTCTTTAGTTCCAATTCTTGTTTTTATTTTATTTTAAACTTTAGATTAAAACTATATGGCAAAAAATTTATACATTTCAAAGAAAACGCTTTGTACATTTTTTGAAACTTCTGAGGGTACCATCGTCTCGCTCACAATATTATGGCTTAGTAAAACTGTTTTAGAGTGAAATGAAGCCAAAAACATTTCGCTACCCAAAGACGCCTGTGTTGAGGAATTTTTCATTTGAAATTGTGCAACTAACTAACAGAACTGTTGTTGAATAAGTAATTAGCTACCTCATTTCGAAGCTCCACCCAACGGGTATTTTGGAAGGTAGAACAGATGAATGAAATTATGTACTTTAAAACACGTGACACAATATCTTATCTAATTGAACGTGAATGTTTGGCTTTTGTAGTTAAAGCCATTTGACTTCAATCACCTTTCAAAAAAGAGATGATCAATCAAAGTTTCCAAAAATCAGATTGATGGCTGTTCAACTACTTTTAAAGATGCTGATGTCCGGTTGAATGGTATTTTAATGTTCCATGACTTGTTTATACCGTTATGATAATGTACTTTACTCTTGTTATTTATAACTAGTCTAATAAAAATCTAATTTAATCCCTTCGGGGCATACTGAAACACACGTAGCACTTGACAAAAATTAGTTTTTACTCTGAGAATTTATGTCTACCTGTAGGCACCACACATCAGCCCAACTCCTTTATCGACTATCTGTGTGCACAAGCGGAGAAGAGGTAGAGTAAAAAAATAACTACGCAGTAAAGAGAGAAAGTTTCATCAGTAGTTAAGAGTGATTGATGGGAATAATGATGCGTTTTATATTATCTCCAAACTCACGGTTACCACTCCCGTTTGCTGCATTTAAAAAATTATTTTCACTCAGGTTCGTTTCACGGTTGATTTGAAAATGCAAGTTTTAGTTGACAACTAAACAATAGATTCATCGATCACAAATTGTGGTTTAAATATGCAGATTTATTAGCAAAATTGCTCAAACGAAGAGAAATGGATTTCCCCCATTATATTCTTGCCATTATCATCATCAGGTCAAAATCCTTTTCACGCTGTGTAATTGTGGCATTTGCAAATATCAGTTTTAAAATGCGCAATTGCTCAAACTCTATATGAAAGGGGGAAACCGAGAGAAATATGAAGATAAGAACGAACAATTATTGCAAAATGTTTGTTTTGTACACACGAATTTGAATCCAAAATTAAGAAATAATTTACCATTGCAAAAAGCTTGCTTTGGAACAACTTAACAAACATTTTTAATAATGGAGGATGGCAGCCGTAACTTGAAAAAATTCCATTTGGTTCCACAACTTGTATTCAATTCCTCCATAAAAGCAAGCTAATTTTGTTGGAAAAAGCATGTCGTTTCTTTCGAGTTTTTCTATGTACAAATTTGGGAAGGTGTATGGGTTGCGATTATACACATAGGAATTGGGGTTCCACTCATGCACCATATTTTCAGTAGCTCATCCACCACCAGTTTCAATCGCCCATTAACTAAACATGTCTTCAGTAAACATTATTTTTCAGAAGAATACTCAGATCGATAATGCAGCCCCAGTTTTAGATGACTGAAGATCTTCATCAACAGCTGAAATTCATTTTAAGATCAATTTAAAATGGAATACAGGTGGTGCAATTGAGACTAGCAGAAACAGTTGTTTGAATTGAGTAATTCTACCATTGGCTCTTCGGCATCAATCGCCTGCAGTTCGGATGGTGGTGTTGCAGTAGAATGGAGAGTGCTCCCCGTACAGTTCTAGAAGTTCAATAATAATTACATTCAAACTCAATAAATTGCGACAAAAATTTTATGTATGGGAAAATTTTGTGTATAAATATTCCATGTCATACCGTTGGAATGTCATTGGTTCCGAAAGCCTGTTGCCAAGAATGAGAATCATCTGCTATTGAACGTTTACAAACAGTACTCACAAAACTTGTTACTCTCTTTGACATTGTTCCCCAAATCTTTGAACCAGACTTGTCATTAGATTTTGACACTTTCAAATTATGATACTTCTCCAACGTGATAAATGTACGATAATTATAACCGAAAAAATGGTTTGATGAACAACTGTGCTGTGTAACTGACCACGAACAAAATCATCTGTATCGATTTGCTGATCAAGAAAAGGAAGGAAAGGAAAAGAAAGTTTGCATGCTTTATTGCGGCTACAAATGTGCTACAATGCATTGGTGAAAGTCGGTCTTGTTGGTAGATGCAATGCAGAAGTAAAGCACATGAAGGTATACTTTTTAGAAAGAGACGCTACAGGCTTACCAGTCAATGATATCAGTAATAGTCAATAAATCAATGGGACTTCAAACATTTTTTACTTGTTGTGTTGTATTTATTTTTAATATCTGAGACAGGTAGATTGGAAATTGATACAAACAAACTACTTGCCAGTTCCTACTTCACCACTTAACTTACGCCAGAAAGCTTTGAAATTAGAGAAACGGTGCTTGCATAGAAATTAATGTTGAATTTAAAGGGTATGGTTGCAGAACGCTGACGATTTTCAATCTTGGACAAAGTCTCCAATACTGTTGCTCCCTCAGGTAGTCTTCCACAACATCGTAGGTTTCTTTGTTATACCGCTCTATTGAAAGTTTGAGCGTTTCCAAATTTGGAAACATTTTAAGAAAGTTAGTGAGGGCATCCACTTTCTCCCTAGTTTTGGGATAATATGTCCAAAAGCTTTTCAATAAAGGAAAGGTTCTTTCACTTGCTGTTTTCATTTTTGCATGTGGTATTGGAGGATCAATCTCCAGAAAAATATCTAGGTCAACTAGAGTGGGAGAAAATTGTGAAATAAATTTTAGGACTGATTGAAGAGCAAAGCGGGGAATGTACTCATTCTCCAGGCACCCCAAAGAGAGGCTCTGGAGTGACGGGGATCCAATCTCAGATTGGAATACTGGAACAGTCGGCTCCCAAATTTTTAGCCGTTTCAACTTCTCAAAATTTAATAATGCATCGAAGGTTTCGTCTAATTCAAGAGTGAGCAGTTGATTCTCGCAAGGCTTTAAAAGCCAGCCCTGCCATTTAAATTGGGAACCAGATTCAAAATAGCAACAGTTTTGAAACCGGACGTGTTGTAGGTGGGCAAGATGGGGCGCCTCACATTTATCAAATTTAAACCTAATAGTAATTACTTCGACATTTCCCATTGCAATTACTTTCAAATTTGGTGTCAAATGAAGGAGTTTGGCTAAGGTTTTGAGAGGAAGGTCGATAATTTTATAAAACACGAGTGAGGTGAGATGAGAGCCGTAATTTGAAAGAGAACGCATTTGCCCCCAGAAGGAGTATTCAATTTCGCTAAAAAAGCAAACTAGTTTTGTTGGAAATAGATTGCTCTCCTGAGTTGGAAAAAGCTTACGTAGCTTTCTTTCCACATTCTTTTCCAAAAATTCACGTATGGGCGTTGTACGGTAGTTCCTATTGGGTTGGCGCATGTTCAATATCGGAAAACTGTATGGGTTACGATTGCCCAAACCAGAATCCTGATTCCATGCAGTCCAATAGTCCATGCACCATTTTTCTAGCAGATCATCTATCACGAGTTTCCAGCGCGGATGAACCAACCTCGCTCTCAGCAAACATTGCCTTTCTTCAAAATACTCAGATCGATAATGCTCGCTCAGTTTTAGATGACTGAAGATCTTCATCAACAGCTGAAAATGGGTTTATGGTTTATTTAAAAATGGAAAACAAATGGTACAGTAGACTAATTTATCAATTGTTGAATGAATAATTGCGTACCTCAGTTGGAGCTCTTCCCACCGACACAATTGTTGCAGTGTTGGATGGGGCGTTGTAATAGATTGGTGAGGCTAGAATTCTAGAAGTTCAAAGAAATACATTAGAACTCAATAAGTTGCAAAAACGTATTTTTAATGTGGAGAATAATTTGCAGGTCAATATTCCCCACTCAAATTATTACCTTTGCGTGCCACTTTCCAGAGTCTGTTGCTCGTCAGAGAATTATAAGGTGGTGATGACCTTTTACGAGCACGAGTCGCAATGCTTGTTATCCTGTTTGAAATACTTCTACGGAAATTTAAACGAGACTTGTCATTAGATTTTGACAAATCAGAATCGTTTGCTAACATTTTGGTCAGCCTTTTCACTGATTATATATTTCAAACCGAAAACCTGTACCATCAATAAATAAAGAGAGTGGAATAGTGAGTTGACGGAGCTGTGTAGCTGACCATAGACAAAATCACCTGTTTCAATAGCCTTGGTTGAGCCCATGTCTCTCGTCATAAGGGAGAAAGCTTGCGTTTGTTTTATTATGCTTTCATAGTGGTTGCTTGTGTAGTGCAGTTCAATGGTAAAATTTGGCCTTGTATGTGGATATGATGCATGCAGTAAGAGCAGATTACAATAAAGTTTACTTGTTGAAAAGTCTACGCGACAGCAAAAATGTAAATAATGTCATGTAAACTTTATGTAAAATTAAATAATACTTCAGATTTGTAAGAATTCACAATCGGAGTCAGTTGGAAAAACATCTTGCAAAACCCATAAGAAAAAATCAACCACAATCAATCGTTTTTGAAAATAAATTAATGCAACGTATTTACTGACACTTTTGTATTTATTTTGAATATCTGAAACAGGTACATTGTCAATTTAAACACACAAATTACTGGCCAGTTATTACTAGCTAAACTTATACCAGCAAGTATAAAATTAGGAGAAGCAAGCCCGCAACCAAAGGAGGGGACAAGGGCGGGCCCCTATTTCCTCTCCGAAAATTGCTGACATGAAATGATTTTATATGAGAGTTCTAACAATTAAAATTTTATAATTTTTGAAGTCCAAATTTGGCAGTTTTTCTTGTTAAACTTCAATTGTCATAGAATTATAGAAAAACATCGACGATGGATTTGCCACACTTGTTTTCTTGTCAATTTTACACACTGAGAAAACATTGCAGACAAATCTGAACTACTTGGAAAAATCTAGTACAATGCATTTTTTCCGAACGATTCAAAACTAGGGCTGCAATAAATAAATAGTTACCACAATGTATGGCTATTAAGCAAGGAAACGACAGTCTGCAAGTACAATTCAACTAAAATCCGAATAAACAATGGAATAAAATTCAACGCATAATAAAAATTCAATTTTTTATTTCGGATCCTTGAATTTAGTATTCATAATTTTAATAATTTTTACAAATTTAATGAATGTTTACTTAAGCTGCATATGTAATGCGCGTTAATGCTACAGTAAGACTAGAATGAGCTACCCATTTTTAATCGTTAATTGAAAGAAAAGGGAAATATTTGGTTCCGAAAATCTACAAAAAAGGTTCTACGAAACGGATATATTTCTATAAATGGTGATATTTAGAAAGAAGGTCTAGCTGATCAATCATTTGCGATATCGCAGCCGTTTCACGCAGTGTTTAGAACACCGACATCGATTTCGTATTTTTATCTTCCCTAAGGTAACTACGCAATTACGACTTGACCGATAAAATTGTTGTCCCTTTTTAGCCATAAACCTTTTCAATGTCTTACAGAATTTTTTAATGTTCTGCGGTTTAAATATTTTTCGAATTTCGACTACAAACGACACAAATGCTATCAATACGACTGTTAAATGAATGTAAAACACTACAGCAAAGTTATCTTTCATAGAAAGTCCCTTAGCATCTGGAGTAGAATTTCGTGCATCGCTCAACAAATCCTTCCATGTTTTCACCCTCTCACTCCACCCTTTCCACAAATAAACCAATCCGGATTGGAAAACCGACCTTACTCTCATGGAAATGAATTCAGCAGGAAAAGGGGAATACATGAAATGCCAGTTGTCATACATGTTACCATACGAATCTTTGCTTGTAGTTTGAACTGCTTTCCCAATTCTGTAAAGGGATTGAAGTTTGTTCTGCATTAGTACAATGTTGGACCAGGTGTCAACATAAACGTTTTTACCACATTCTGACATTCTTGCAAGATAATACACTGGATCAGCAACAAAAGACGCTTCTACGATGTCACTCGGCAATTTGACCATCGACTTAATTTTTCTCTCTTGGTTTTCTGTCATATTAAAATGCTTTAAAAAGTAGAGTCGCCCAAACAGAAAATGATTATATTTTAGATAACCGAGTACGAGTTCCAGAAAACCTTTTCGTACGTAGGCAAATCTATTTAATTCAACTTGGTTCACGGGTGAATATATGCTGAAGTTGCCGCTCATCATTTCCTCAAATGTTTCCATCCTCTTCGGTTTGAGCCGAGCTGTAAGCTGGTTGATATTATTACTTTGGTAGAAGAATGAGATAATGATAGCCGCCAATATCCAGCTGCCTCCAATCCAACGATTCTTGTTAATGTAGCGCGTACCTTGTCCCATCAAAATGAAATACGTAAACATGATAGGGTTCCAATCCATGAATTTTGTATTGTTAGATGCACAATACATTATCCATTGGAGCAGCAATCCGCACCAAAGCCCAACCGAAATGAGGGTCAACCAAGTAGGTAAATCGAAAGCCGAAACATAGCCGATGAGAGATAAAAAGGTCGCTCTTTCTGTTTGACCGCAAGTGATAAAGTGTACAGCTTGAGCTTTTGTGTTGTAACCAAATTCAGCAGTTATGTAGGGGTCTTCGAGGGAGAGAAATTTGACAGATAACTTATGTGACTTTGCTGCCGTATTGCTCACTTCTACGTAGCTTACGTTTTGAAATATTAAACCATGAAATACAGACTCCAACGTGAATTCATCGTGCTCAGCTTTCATTTGACTCAATTTGCTTACTTGGTTAGAAAACCTAGGTGACATTATTAGTTGGTGTATGATCGTTTCCTGTTGTAGTCGACGCAAGTCCAAAAGCTGAGTTTTATCAAATATTTCTGTGGTCTCATATTTTTCCAAAAGTGGCACGGGAACGGAACTGAAAGATAAACAGTTTAAACTGAGGTCTAAGTTTAGGCAAACCAAATTGTTCTAGGGTGACAGTTTAGAGCTGATAACTATCTTAATTTTATTTACTCTAAATTGTCAATTTTAAGACCTTCAAATAAAAGTTTAAATTCATTAATTAAATTTCAGTACGAAAATGGAAACTTCATACTTTTTAGATTGGTTTAAAATGAACTACGGAAACGTTACTGTATTAAAATTAAATACTGCAAAAATGAACTATTGCTTAAAAAATAAGCAGGTTCTGCCTGTTATGGTTTTTAATAATAATACTATAATTACAATTATGTAATTACAGCATAATTACAGCAGGCATGGCAAAAGCCCTTTATTTTTTTTAAATTTTGTGCGATTTGAATGTTGTGATCTCTTAAAACTGATTCTTATTAGAATTCAGCAAGCAAAACGTGCCCTAGAATCAACATTTGATTTATCTGTACACAGACCTCAGTTCAAAATATCCCCCCCTTATGAGATGAAGGCGGTATTTCCACCGTCTGTTGACTAGAGTGTAGATAACTCCATAAGATTCCAGATCTTCATAGTATTCTATTCCAAATACAAGCTTTGTAGGTGCAGAACTGCTACTGCCAACATTGAAAGGATCCATCCAGAAAACTTCGGGAAAGCATAAGGGAGTCCTTATGTAGTCCAAGTTGTCGTAGTACGAATTGGACTTTGCTGATTCCACGTGAACAAAGTAGAGTCCCATTCTAAAAATTGAGATGGTTGGTTTTTCGGTAGATCTATAAGCTTGAATCCTATAATCAAATATTGGTGCTAGTAATGATGTTGCTAAAGCATCATTCGAAGTATGCAAAGAGGTGCTTGAGTAACCACGGCCGCCAACTGCTGCATCCATTTGGATTAATGTAGACTTGCACAAAGCAGGAGCTTCTGTGATGCGGGGAATAAAAAACTTGAACCTTGACCAGAATTCGGATAAGCAGGGACGTCATTACATAGCATGTAACTGTATGGGGCTGGTGTTCTGGGCCACGGACCTGGTACTCATATCGTGATAATATGAGTGGCAGTGGGATACTCAGGGGTTGCAATTTATACACATCTTCAAGTACGACACCGTCCTAAAATTAAATTATTTTTGTTTGTCGTAAAGAAAATATTGGATTATCATTTTGACAAAAATTTTCTGGAATTCATTCCGGGAATTATACTTCCAATAAATTAAAGGAGGATAAACAATTGATTAACAACAGAGTTACAGTATTAATAGCTTGCATACCTTATCTCTGACGTCGTTTATTACAACATTTACACTGCAATCTTGGAACAACTTCAACTCATTTTCAAGTATTATCGTTGTGCACCAAATCCCCGTAGAGTTTGACAAAAACAGCATAAGAACTACAAAAGCTGGACTTGGAGAGTCTATTATATTCATTGCAAAGTTGAAGTCGTAAGAAAAGCATATTTAATACTAAAATACTTTATTAACCTTTATTGAGCCACCAAAAACCAATGTTTTAAATTCTAGAAAATAGGAAAGAAGACGTTCGATGAATTGACTCGCTAAGACAATTTACGGATTCAAGTATTTAAATATTCGCTTGATTTTTGTTTAAAGACCTACTATATATGAGCTAACTTGTTTCTCTTGGAATGTTCCTTAGAAATACGTAAATGACAGCGATAAATTCGAGTTTTCACTTATGGCTTTGATATGGAATAGAACTATTTTTTATTCTAGTTTAGTCTAGTTCTAATATTCTAAACGGCATAGTTTGAATACCTGAAAAAAATTCCCTTCACTATGAGAATGTTAAGTTAATCAAACTAGAAGCCGTGTTGAGTTAATATATTAACTTAATATAATTAAAGAGTTAATGACGAATTTCATTAGCACTTCACATAAAACTAATTTAGAAATTTGCTCTAAAGGAAGTGAAAATACGTGGCTTAAAAAGTATCGCGTGACGATGTGGAACAACTGTCTAGCCAAGCTAAACTACGGTAAATGATGTTAAACATTGCCAATCGTGGTTATGTTAAAACGGTTATAGCAGCTATTTAATTTATAAGCTTGAGTATAAAGCAATTAGTTGAACTTACTTAAACTATGATTGAAATCAGTCACATGCTTTTATCCTTGTTTCTTGCTTTCAGTAGCGATTTTAAGAAAATTTTTAAATTATGTACGTAGAAACGATTGACCAATCATAAACAAACTGCGTTAAAAACTGCTTGGGGTGGAAAAAAGTACCTTGTGACAGATTTTTTTCAATTTGAACATTTGTTAAGTTTTTAAAATGATTTGTACGTATGCCATATTTGTAGTTTTGTGATCTCCCTAACGGCAATATTGACAGGTTTTATTTCTGTTCCAATTTTTGTCTAGAAATTATTATAAATTTATTTGAAAAGAAACCTAAAAACCTTTTAACTTTTCACAAAATTTTACTTTTGAGACGTTTCGGGATCATGTTCTAGCTGGGACAATATAAGCGTGAATAACCTCAATCTTCTCCATGGAATACAGTTGGCAAAATTTAAAACATGATCCCGGTACAGCTTTTGTACTGTCCGTAACTACATTGAGTATGTAATATTCAAACATATATCAGTAGTACCCAAATCATGCTGTCTCCAACCAAATATTGTACTATTTGTAATTCTGCTGATAATGATGATCTATTCCATGTATTTTATATGTGTATGTATTACCAAAACTTTCGTTCAAGCCCAAAAAACCTCGAATGTACTTAATGTCCAATCTCGGCGATCTTTCACAAGACGCTCCAATATACAACCCCAGAAAACGTTAATCAGATTTGTGGTTAAGTGGACATGCTGCAGCAATACGGTGAGATTTATAATTCTTTGAAGGTGTAATACCAACTTACTAAAAGAACTATTGCTGAGGCAGTAACTGGCTACTTCGTCTAGAAGCAATTTCCAACCCAAAACAATATTGCTTGTGGTTCCTGATAGGGGCCTTTCATTAGAAAAGACAGTTTTACCCGTTGAATTCTAGAAGCCCCACAAGAAATACATTAACGTTATATTAATTTTAAAAAATATGCACAATTATTGAATAATTGACATGCAAACATTCTCTTTATCTCCCCACGCAAAAATAGTACCGTTGTGACACCGCAAGTTCTAAAACACTGATGAACAGAACGAAAATCATATTTTCCGAACACATCTCGCAAAACTTGTTACCCTTTTTAACATTTTTCTCCAGATGTCTGAACGAGAATTTTTATTGGATATTGACGACTTAGGTTCGTTTGCTGACATTTTTGTCAGCTTTTTAAATTATTGTGAGCTTTCACCCAAACACACAAAGAATGTTATGTTACATAAAAAGCCAGAACTGAGTGACTGACCACAGTCGAATTCACATGTTTCAATTGCCTTGACTGAGCCCGGAGCTTGCCAAGTAAAGTTTTCGCTCTTTTTACCATGCTTTCACAATGCCTATGTGTGCATTGCAGTGGTGAAAGTTTTTTATGTCTTATTTAGAATGCCTGGTATTCATGTTTCGGTTGTTGATTTATATTTTTAATTGGATTTTCTGAACCCATTTAAGTAACTAATATGCATATGATATAGTATCTCGGTCTGTTGTGAAAGACGTATTATACAAAGTTTTTAAACATCACATTTTTTCATTAATTAATTTCATGGATCGGCATTTTCTGGGTCGTTCGTGTAGCATAAATTTAGACAAAGGAATTTACACACTTACAGGGACACACTTATGAAGCTTTTCTAGCTGCACGTGCAAAAATTGACTTCCATATATTTTTTCCAGTCACAAAAATCGACTGTTTAGAGATTGAAGGGTAGGAAGTGCCGAAATAGTTTGTACCAGCAATCCAAATATTTAATTAAATAAAATCGGTTCGATTTGAAGTTCCCTATTAAGTGTTGTGTGTAAAATACATTTTTGTCATTTGAGAAAACTAAAATCCAAAATAAATTGCTGACACAATAACAAAAGAATTAAAATACTTAAAAACTCTTTATAAAAATCAAAAGATTAACTGATCTAAGTTTAGAAAAACTCAAATTCGTTTTTCCGAAAAACAATTTTATTACTCTCTGGAGAGGGATATAAACAATAAAGAATTAATTTTATGTTATTAAAAACTGCTCTTCCTTCATTGCTGTCGTATAACATAAGTAAATGTGTGAATGAATATATGAAGCATGAATGAATAACCCTATTGTCTCCAGTTCCCATATTTATCCTAAATGCAAACCTAACTGATACACGAACAAAATATTCATTCATTTGTGTTCTGTAAACGATTTTAGCTTTTTGTAGCAAATGTGACAAGAACGATAAATTACATATATCCTTCAGTTTTAACAAAAAACGAATTACCATCTGCGATAAGCAAACCATATTCCGATGTAATCTTATGCCTTATTTCTTAACGTATCCCTATACATATTTTACCTACACTCTCATTTGCGTGCAGACACGAAATGCATAATTTGCTTGTACTCAACGCTTGAAACGTGCAGCATTCGCTGTTATAATGCAGCAAAAATAATATTTTTTACATAATAATGATATTATGATGAACCATAAGCATAGCCACACATGTCTTGGAATTATTAAAGGAAGCAATTCCTACACTTCATTTTACCCTTCGTTTCCATACTAAAACGCACGTATCCAACATGTTTCTGAGCTAGTAAGGCCCACCTATCCCGCACTTGTCAGAAAGCTGCGACACAGATACTATGATACTTGCAGAGAAATGATGAAGGTGATTTCGAATCCCATGGGAATAGAAAAGAGTGGATGCCTGGAACACGTTTAATGCAATGTCGAACCTTCACGCAATGAAAATGGAAAAGTAGTTCTCTTTCTACTACAAACATAGTCATTTTTGATTTTCCGGGATATCAGGAGTTTTGAGCTGGGCTCAGAGTTGTAAAACTTTTTGGTAGTTTTTATAGCTATATGATTTTATGGATACATACAAATATGTAGAAGATTATTTTATATGACACGACTTTCATGGAAAGTACTCTGACGTGGTTGACTCATTGTTCTATCTAGAAAACCAATGAACAAACCGGCCGGGTTCCAGTTTGTCTCATGATGCTTGTAATTCTTCTATACATGTATACGCATCTACATTCGAGTTTTCTCCCCTACTTTACTTCCTTGTTAGCAAACCGTTCCGTAAATGCGGAAATCCTTCTTGGCACCGACTTAGTCACCTTGTAGCCTTTTACACACACTGACACACTTACGGTGTTCTGCGAAATGTTTGTTTAGTCATGAAGTGTAAATTATTCTTATCTCGTAATTATTATTAATTTTTGTTAGTTTTGACATCTGGTTTGACTGATTAAAATTCAAACTCAACATATTGAATCACCATGAATCGAAACAAAGAAGAAATCACAATGTTGGAAACCGATTTTCAGTCAAGAATTTCTCGCAGAAGTTCAAGTTTAGTCACAATTAGCCTTGATGATGAAACAACAGATGAAGAGGTTGAATTACAAAATAGTATAACCACAACCCAGGTCCTGCAAATTGGCAATGATGATGAAATAATTGCAAGCAGTTATGATGGGTCGAGCAGCGCAGAAAGAGTTGTTCAGTTAGTGGCAGAGGTTTTACAACAGGACAACACGATCTTGGCAGAGGATGGTCATTTGGGAGCTTGCGAAAAATTCAAGTCATGGTTTCCGTCATGCAAGGGTGAAAGCAATGATTTGGGATGTTGCAAACAAGTTTTGGAATCTTTCAGAAGGAAATTAGGACAGTTACAAGCAATGCTCCAGAGTAGTTGCGAAAAAAGCTATTTGGAAACATATTTCATGTATGCAAATATTTGCGGCGTGTCTCCATATCGCTTCGACAAGGATAGCAAGCCAGTTGTATTCCTAAAAAAGGTATGACAAAACTTTCACTTTTCCTTTAATCAAGCTTCGATACTATTTACGCAAGCATCTTTTTGGTCGTAGTTTCATTGCTTCACATTCAATTACGTGACAATTAAATGTAATTTCAGCAGTTGTATTTTCATACTGATGCTGCATACGCACGCCTCACAAACAGGCAAGATCGGCTAAGCTAGATTTTCTTGGATTTGTTACCATAATTTTAATTGTGATCCAGGGTGCGACTTCCGCAAAGTCGTGAATGCGAGAAAATTTGCTTGAGCACGTTTCTAAATCGATAGAAAACTTTTGTATAGCCACCAACTGTAGTATAAATTGTTGGAAACGTTGAAATTCGTTCATACTTGCATCAATTTTTGGAATATTTTCATTTGAAAAGCTTACTTCCTAGATTACATTTTGTGGTCATTACAATTCTTAAAACGTCTTTATAAACAAACTTAATTTAAAATTTAGGACAATTTTAAAAAATGCATGTGAGTGTCAGTGCACCTTAATAAATCATTAATTTTGTTCAGCGATGTTACCTGTTGCTGTAATTTCTATAATCGAAACATAAGTTGCAATTTATATTTTTGCAGCTGTCATATTATTACTAGGCTGAAGGCATTTTGCAAGGCATAATTTTACCCTGAGTTGTCTGTGTGTCCCCACTCTTTGGTTTACATGAGTTCACAAATTTAGAACTAAATTGGCACATACTTCTCAGACAATACTTCCCATGGGCATTCTAGGGAATACTTTTAAGCTGAATCGGTTGCGCGCTTTGAAAGTTATGCCTGCCAAATCACAAATTTTATCCAACTTAACCGAAAATGAGTATATAAAGAAAAATTTATATGCTCAATGTTTTCAAAATTTGCACAGAATTTGTGTTCAGATTGGCCTCTATTTAGCTACGAAGTTCAATCAGTTTCAGATGGGTTTATTATAAAGGAAATATTAAATGGATGACGTCGGTCATTGCAACAAAATAAGATGATTATTTTAAAGCGTAGCAGTATTCTTTGACTCTTATGTTCATTTATATAAATGACTGACGTTGGTTCTTGAGACTCTTAAGTAAATCTGTCGCTTTATGAATCGCAGTTAAGTCTTAATCGGTACTTTAGGAAATGTGAGTTTTATTGTTATTGAGTCAGAACTCCCGACAGTACACCAGTGATATAAAATATTTTCATGCAGCCATTCTGAAAATAAAGTGTAATACGTCAATACGTAGTTGAAGTTGTCAATCCGGTTTCAAATAATCAACATCAGTAATATAAAACTGTTTAACACCTATCTAAAACTGCTCGCAGCTAGCAGAAATTCTAAATAATGAAACTTTTCCCAACGAAAATTGTATCGTTTTGCGTCATGATTTTACTAAGCGTATTGGTAAGTGAGCATTAAAGTGTTTTAAACTTTAAACCTAAACAATTAAACAAAGTTTTTGTGTAGATGTGAATAGTTTGGCGATAATACTTAACATTTAGATAACGGTTCAATTGACACATGCAAGAAAAAATAATGACCCTCCGGAGCTGGTGGCCCGTAATGCAAGATCTAAGCAAAAACTGTCACTGATGAATATGTGAAATAAAATCCTGGCATATGGATGTAATCTCCATGGTTAAAAATGGAAACTGGCTATCCTGCCCCCTGTTTTTATTTAATTTTACTGTATACTCAAAATTATTAGTTTTACTTGGAATCTAAAATTTGGAATATGAATAAAATCACATTAAAATTGGAATAAGCTTAAAGGTCGATGTTTGTAACTCTAGTGATGGTTTATTCATGCTTGTAGTAAGTAACTTCTAAACCAGATACTTTTAAAATGAAACTTCTAATGACAATAAGCTCTATTTACAATTACTTTAAAAATATACAACTTTCGGATTCTTACTAAAGTGATTAGATTTTATGTTGCATATTTGTTGTTGTATATTATGTTGCAGATTCCGTGCTACATTCTCAACACTTTAACTGCGGTTGATATAGCTTCAAAAACGAAATACGTTGTCCTAGATTTGATTGAAGCTCACAAGTCAACAGAAATACAGCTGCATCTGAGCAACTCCTTAGCAGCAGCTAATATTTTGCTGCAAGCTGGATTTTTTGTCTCGTTGCAAATGTATCCCGAAAAATATAGCAAAACGTTAAAAACTATTAGTACATCAAACTTCCGCAAACATCTGTACACGCATCAGGTGACAACAAAATTTGAACTTGATTCATATTATAATGCATGTCAGATTGCTGATATAATTTTTTTTAACAACTGCTTTACAGATACTCATTGTATCCTTATTGATATGTGGGGCTAGCTTCTGTCTCATTTTGATAAAGACGAATATCAAATTTTTGTATGGATATGGTGTTGAAGATTACCTGCTTGAGAATGCAGATAATATGCAGTCGCTTTTCTGCCCACGAATGTGGTGTGCGCAAATTAAACCAGAAGGACTCAACTTCAAAACCGTTGCACTTGGATTGTTTGGATGGGCTACGAAATTTGCAGGAAGTGTTTCTTTGCAAATTGCCCGTGACGGTATCCTCTTTGCAGCCCTAACATTGGGGAAGTCTGCTAACGCCTTTAGGTTTAAACGAAGAGTAAAGATTGAAACCTCAGTGGAAGATGCCATTACAATTGGCACTGAGATACTCAATGACTACAAATGGATAAAGAAAATGTCCAAGCATACTAATTCTGCGTTCAACATGGTGTTCCGGTTTTTTATGCTGGCAAATATTTTCATGTTCGCAGTATTCATAGACGAGTGGTTTGACCCACATCTTGGAAAAGTAGTCAAATGTATCAAGCTGGCCAATATTCTATTTGTTTGCATCACATTCTACTGCGCTAATCAAACAGCCAAAACTGTAAGAAACCGCCATTTTTAAGTCCTAATAACCGTTTCTATTTAAAACATATTTATTGGTGTTATATTTCGTTTTGACGTGCGCAGGCGGATAGATTCAGAGAGTGGATGACGAACGAAAAAAATCGTACAATCTTAGGATTGTCCCAAATGGATGTCCAGACGGAAAACTCGTTACCCTCATCGATTGGATTAGGTCGTGGAGCTTTTTATATCCATGACTCAACATTAATTGGGGTAATTAAGTTCGAATTTATATGTTAAACAAAAACATTAAAAATTAAGCGAAAAAAATGCCAAATATTTCTTTAGTTTGCCAGTGTCGTTGCTGCCTACTACTTCGGGATTGTGGAAACCAGACCAAAATAGGATATGATGAATGATTTGAAGTAAACGATTGTGATCCCTGCAGCAGGAACAGTTAAGCGTTTACCTAGAGTTACAATAAAAATGTAGCGAGTGTGTCAAAAATTATGATTCGTAAAACCAGACTGTACTATACATATCCATCGGCAAAAATTATTCTCTTATCAATAATATTATGCAAATATTTTTATTCACAATTTACGCAAAGGAATTTGACTAACACTTTGCGTCTAAACCCTCGGCTACTATGGTGATGTTATTAGTATTAATATAACTTATCCAATTTGCATAACTGCAATTGATCCAGATTGATTCTGATTGATTTTCGGTCGATATATCTGGCAATTTCAGGAAATGTGTTCACACAGTTATAAATATAAGTAATGTAAACATAAAACGGACATATAAATGAGTACACTCGACTTTCTCAAGTCAGATTCATTTCCATTTCCCAGGTCTATGTAAATGTGTTTTCATGTTTAAAAGGTTTCAATAAAGTTTCAGAAGCTCAATTCAGAATTTAGACAAGTATTGAATATGTGAAAAGGTTGAGATTTCTTTGTTGCATAATATTATGGAATTGACTATGGTTGCCTGGGGATTTTGAGACTGCTTCATGAAGCGCAACCGCGCACAAAAACTCTGCTCATCTGTTTAGATACAATAGAATGCAGTGTTGTCATTATTTTGCTCACACTTTCTACTCAAAGTACGTCTTTTGTAATTGATTCATCGGCAGTCAGCCAAAAGTATAAACCATACTAAAAATATTAACAGTTAAGACTTCCATCATGACCATCCACATTTGTTTCATCTGTTTAAAAACCTTTTCTGGTAGTTCCATTCCAATTGAAGATGAGAATGTCTCACTCTTTGTCAGATTCGCCAAGTTTGCCCAGAATTATTTGGAAACCTCATCAATTGAGTCGATTGTTAAAGGATTGATTGACGGTGGTTGTGCTACAGGGAGGAAGGAGACATTCTGTGAAAAATGTGAGCTCTCTCTGATAACACCCATTTGTCAAATCTACTTGCAATTCCTCTCACTCCAGCTCCGCCTTGCCTGGGAGCTGGGCAATCTTGGAGACCTCCTTCCAGACTCGTGTGATGTCAAACCAGAAGGGATGCTCAAATCCATCTGTGAACAGATCGGAATTAGTAGCGTTAGTCAGTTGGACGACTTTAGGAGCTCATTGACCATAAAATGTGAGTCCTAAATCGTAGCTCTGGTTTAGCTTGCATTTTATTTGTTCTCATAATCCATTCCACTTTCATTACCTTTCAGGTCAACTCCAGAGAAACACAACTGTTCCAAAAATTCACCTTGAGCGCGTGGGGACGTGACTATTCCAAACCGGTTTGAAACTGATGAATTCTTCACAACTTGAAGATGCTGAAAACAATGAAGAATATCCTCTTTCACCACATTCTGACTTTCTTACTGAGGAAACGGAAATCAAGATAGAACTGGAAAGAATGGAAGATGATTTTTGCGAAGTTGATGAAATGTCCAGCTCAGTTTCCTTTGTTGAACCTATTGAGGCTGATGACAGAGACAAAGATTGGCTGTAAGTTATACAAAACGAGTTGTATAATATTTTTTAAATTCATCTTTAGCTGATTATTATAACTTCAACTTGCAATTTTGAATTTTAATTTATTGCCAGCCTTAATATTTCATCACGAAAACCGATAACTCGAGTAACTGTTCCTGTTAAACGGGAAAAGAAGAAAAATGAAATTGTGGAAGATTCGGATCCAGTTCCAGAGTGGCAATGTGAAATATGTGGAGAGGTTCCTCTCAAAAAAGCGAAGCATTTGCAAGAGCACGAGAAAAATTCAACTGAAGAGAAAAGACTGCAGTGCTGCTTTTGCAATCTTACTTTCTCCATCCAGTTCTGCCTAAGCGAGCATCTGAAATCCTTCCATGCATCAAGGCTCTCAAAAGACGGAAACTTTTTTATTTGCGAGGTGGATGAATGTAAGCAGGAATTCACCACCATTCTCGACCTCAACTCCCATCTCAAAACGCACTCGGAATCCCTCCACCTTTGCACCCTCTGCGGTTTAGGGTTTATCGATGAGGGTCTTCAAAAACTCCACTCGCTTCATCACATTAAGCCTATTTACTTTAAAAAACATAAGAAACGAATGTGGATTTGTCCAGACTGTGAAAGGAAATGCAGATCCATTGAAGAACTTCAATACCACTGTAACACCAAACACGGAATAACTGCACGAAATTTAATTATTTCAAGAGCTGCAGTAAGTGTGGAAAGAAGTTCGAGTGCCGATCTCAGCTCCATCATCACCATGCATTTTCCACACGTCAAAAACGTGCTCAGTTTGCGGAGAAAAGTTGAGTGGAAGCAAGGGTTTACTTGAGCACATGAACTTGGCTCACAAAACAGATTTTGTTTGTCCAACTTGTGGGAATTCACTCAAGTCGGAATGTAGCTTCAAGGCTCACATGAAAAAGCATGCTGACAAGCAGTTGAGGAAGGATAAAGGTGAGGATAAGCTAAAGATTCACAAGTGTAAAACATGTGGGAAGGGCTTCACAAAAAATTCGTTTATAGCCACACCAGATTGGTCCACAGAAAAGAGCCTCATGTTTGTGCCATCTGCGGCAAACTTTATCTTGCAAAAAGGTATTTGGACTGTCATATGGCGAGATACCATCGTGAACACTCCGGCCCAGGCGTCAAGCTTTCTTATCAATGTGTTCACTGCCCTGAAAAGTTCCGATGGAAGGAGATACTCTACAAACATCTTTACAAAGCTCACCCGGACAAGGAAGTGGTGGACGGTGTGATTGAATGTAATGTGTGCGGGCTTAGAATGGAAAAAGTGGAGGTCTGGCCTGATGAAACGACACATGGAAAAGCATATTCCAGTGGAGGAGAGACGGAGTCAGGGGAAAATTAACATGTGTGCCACGTGTGTGGGAAGGAATTTTGGCAATTGAGTGCTACAATGAGCACAGTTGTGAACCATGAGGAGAATCAGACTGAGAGCACGCTCAGGGTGCCCAATTTGTCAGAAGCCATTCTACTACAAACACAAGTTAAGGGATCACCTAATCACCCATCAAAAAGCGGAGGAGCAGGTCAATAATGATAAATGAATGGTTGTCCATTAACTTTCTTTAGCAAAAATGTGCAAAACGGTACTGAAATAACGACATGATGAAGTATGCTGGACTGCAAAATCTCTAGAAAAATAACTTGGGGTAATGTGAATGTTTCCTGGAATTACTATGAGTTGTGTAACACTAGGTTTTTTATGACGATGATGATAACAATTATATTCAAATGATGTAAGTATGTGAAGCAAATCGTTATTAAATTATATTGTTGTAAAGTCTCCCTTAATTAAAAAGCAATGATCATACATTTTTGTAGTTCTTTTCTACAGCCAAGTTTTTATTCGAGAAAATTAAATTTTTCATCATAAAATACTAATGCATAGCACATCGAGCAGGTGTCACACTTATACATGCGTAAAAATAAAATGTTAGTCCATTTAGGTTAAAGTATAAACGGCATAAAAATTTGGTTCATATTTTCAAGGAGGGATAAATATCTTTGGGGATGTCGACACTACTAAGAATGAAATTGCATGAAACTCCATGAAGTTATACCAACAGTCATTTGCCAATGATATGTGATGCAGCGTAGGTGCTGCTTACTAATTATGCAAGACAGATCACAACTTGGTAAAATGACACGAGCACAAACTTGAACCAAAATGCACCAACCAGTGTGCATTAAACATGTAAAACATGCAATAACTATTCCGTGAGACTTCTACTTTTATTTTTTATTTGCGACATATCGTTGCATTTTCTGTACCATTTTTGTGAAGATTCAACTACGATATTTTTTGCACACAATGTAAAATACCGTTTTTGTACTGGCAATATATTGAAATGGTTTTCTACATTGAGCTACAAATGTTGTTTGATTTAGACATCGTTCAAGTTCATGTTTTCTAAAGATTGTGGTTGACTTTGTTGGAAACCTATTTTGTTAGTCACAATTTCTCCCGTGAGTGTTTTTGCGGCTTTGTCTTGACCACATCCTGCAGCATGTATTTATAGTTCGTCTGTCATGCGTATTATTATTCTGTGTTTGCCCAAATTTTTAGAATCCAAATCAATTGCAATTTATTATCTGTCGTGCAGTGTCGAAATAAATGTTGCTGTTGAATTTGAACAAGAACTTACAATGTCTTGTCGGATTTTAAAGTTATTCCTTCTGATATTTTATATGTGTAATAAATTCCAAACAGTTGAAAGCTTTGTGCCACATAGATTAATTTTTGACATCACAACCCAAGTCAAAGAAATCGTATCTGGCAAAGTTTCGCGTGAAGACTTTGCTGCAGCTGTGGAGTCTAATCCAGTGTTCCAGAAAAACAGATTGCAGAATGTTTCCCAACGATTATTTTACGCTTCAGGTATTTCGAAGATTCATTTCTGTTAAATTTAGTTTTTCATTAGTGCATTTTAATCTTATTCACCTAGATTGTTACGTGTTCAAAACACAAGATTGCACCCTAAATATTGCGAGAGACTTTGGAGTAATAAACCAAATATTTGGAGGAATCGATGCTCATTTTGATTTGACAATTTCACTGACGTAAGTAGATAGAAAACCACATTAAATTATATTCAAGCCACTTTCCCCGTAACCGCAAGCAAATATGTTGGATTGAATTTATAATCTGTATTAACAGAGTTACCACAAGTGAGTTACTTGACGTCGTCTATCCAAAACCACTATATAACCTGAGTTCGAATGTCCAAATATTAGTAAACCTCCAAGAAATAAATTGTGAAGACTTGCTGAAAATTAACATATCCCCATGGTTTGCACTTTTAAGTCCTGAGCGATGGATATTTCCAACACGGCCTTCATTTGGATTTGGTTTCACCCAGCCTCTCATAAAGTGCAACAAGGAAGTTCTCAGCGAAGCAATTTTAAGGGCTGATTTTATAGTTGTTAGCATGACATTTGGAAATACTATTGGCGTACCAGAATCGTTTGGTTTGTTCCAACAGAACATGAATGCACTGCATGAACAGACCGTCAAGTTTATTGAGGACAAGCTTCGTTTGAAAAAAGAAAATTTGCCAAAAATTGGATACTATCCAATTCCCCGAGCTGTTGGTCAAGATGAGCATCGTCGGTTACTGGAAAGCTATGCAGAGAAGTGGACTAGTGATGCAGGAAGTGGTGAAAAAAGCATGATAATTCAAATTCAATATTTGGAACAAGAAACGGACTCGAAGGAATTTTCGCTCATGCCGACATTTTTTAGGATCTACAGAACTCATTATTTATTTTGCCTGCCCAAGTAGCAATTACTCA
>LJIJ01002380.1:0-27759 GCA_001718145.1 Orchesella cincta
TAATCAACTCATAAACAATATTTGAAAAATGATGTGAATTATTTTATAGGTAGAAAGGCTGCGGGATATCACTATGAAGTTGTATTGGAAAGAGATCCTTTCTCATTGGAAAAGGGAAATTCTATTGATGAAATGGATTTTTTTACTGAAGAAATGTAGGACTATGGGGTGGAAACTTTTTTATGATCTCCTACACATTTTTGGGTTCTGTAAGTTTACATGAATTTTTAGAGGAAAATCATATTTCAAGAATATTTTATGACTTTTAAATATGTTCTAGGCTGCGGGACTGGTAATAGCGTATTCATTCATGACTCTGCAATTTTATGTCCAAACTCGAGGCTGAATTAACACGCTGGGAGTATTTTTATTAATCATCGCTCACCAATTTTCCTCTTTGCAATACCATTGTAGCAAATAATTTAGCTGTCAACTACTGATGAAAATATCTGTAATATAGTATACTTTAATGGACTCCAGAAAGTAATTTTGAATTTGATTAAGGACCAATTAAATGATATGATGGCTTTTGTATAAATCATACTTTCAACCGATGGAATTTGCACTTCAGACAAGTTACCAATTTTGTGGGATAAATCCAAGGAGGGCTATTGCTAGCACTTCAATGACACCTGGAATTACAGATAAAAAAGTAAGTTGTCCTAAATTTCCATCCCGTATGTCCAACTGAAGTTTTAAACTGTATAGCCGCTTCAACAATTCCAGAGCTTCTGCAAGATTTTTTTTTTTAGACTCAAAGTAAATTTAGCGTATTTCACAACGGCATGATTTCTTCTGAGAGCCGTAAAAGCATTGAAGGTGGGGTAACAATACACTATATCGGGCGGTATTCGTAGGTGCGTGTAAAAAAGTTTCCGAAGAAAAGTATGTAGTTAATAGATGGGAAATCCCCATAAATGCCAATTCATATCTCCGGAAACGGAAAGGTCTCAAAGGTTTGATCGACTGTCAAAAGTTAGAACTAGTGGCAGAAAAATTGATAATTCAATATGTGATATCAAGGTTCAAAGATCCCATAATTTGTCACTGGCGAAACAAAATAGTGGGTTTCAATAAGGTTTGGACGCCTATGGGGTCAGAAATCTTCATATGCTCAACACTGGTGCAAGAAAATTATGAAATTTTTGCGGTTAATGTCACATATACACTTTAGAGCCGTCAGTTGGGGTGTATTATTTTATGTACCTAATCATCGATATACTTGCAACCACAGTTCTTGCCAAACAAAATAATATCGTGTCCTTTAAATTAATGAACTGGCTGTGTACATCATGTCGATTATTAAAAAATGGTATATATAAAAACATAAAGTGGCTCTATGTAGGTCGATGTCAACAATTTGTCATCAACAGAAACGCTGATTGTAAAAGAAGTAAGAATAAATAAATATCTCAGTATCAACCAAAATGCGGGGCTCTTCCAAATTACCTCATGCCCCGTGCAACCAACGGCCACGAGCCACATAAAATGTCCTGTCTTGTCATTCAATGCAACATTTTTGGAGCAAAACCAAAGTCTGGCGAAGGTCATCAGAAGCACATCCTTTTTCCCGGATGCCGCTTGTTTGATTTATAAAATGCAATAATAAAATGTTAAACGACAGGTAGAGTCAGTTTATTTACCTTGAGCTTCTTCTTCTTCTCCCTGATTTAGACAATAATACAGCCAATATATTGAAGTTTTTTAAATAATCGGTGCAACTTTTCTATATCTGACTTGTATCAGCTTTATTTCAGAGAGGAGAACATTTTCAACTCACGTATCGGAACCTTACATAGGTAAAATTACAGGAGGTGGAACTGATGCTGCAAAACGTATTGGAATTCCCATCATGATTATGAAACTACCTCAAGTTGGTTTTGTATGAAAGCGGACACAGTCTCCACATAAAATTTGCATGCTTCGGGCATTGCATCGATATATTTTGAGTTTCAGTCGTTCATTAAAATTCCGTCGTAAATGTTGACAAGTATTTTTAAATGGAAACCTAGCCGAAAATAAAAGTATTTATTAATAAAGTAATCAATAGTTAGGGTTTGAAGTAATTCTGTTCATAAAACACAAACAGCGAAACACAAATAATTACAAAGGTTTTGAAAGTAATATTGTCACTTCATTGTACAAACCTTGTAATTTCGATTGGTAATGATTTCTTTAGCCATACGAAGAGTAGTTATGTTTTGAATGAACTCAATGATTTGGTAGCGCTTGCGCTAGTGGCCATCTGATATTAAATGGTAACACATGCCTTTCCACTTGGCGCAATCATGCAATCACTCTCTAAATTAACTCTTGCGATCTTATTCGAATGATTACTCTATAATATTTCCGTAATACCTCAAAGCCCGCGACATTGAGAAGACCTTCAGAAATACGCAGGAAGTGTGACTATATTTACGAAAATTTCATTGAGGTCTTCCGTGAAAAGAAGATCTATACTCTGACTGGAAAATATTAAGTCGCAAAAATAGCTAACCAAATTTCGCGTAATGGACAAGATGATATGAGACATCACTTATACTTTCCCCGAAATTGTTCTCGTCTTTGCAACCGCCAAATATCAATTTAACAGTAGAATAATTAATTATCAAAACACCATAGGTTTGAGAAAAGTGAGAGTGAGTTTTTTTTTTTTATATGTATGGCATTCTACATCAAATTTTATGTGCAAATGTAAATAGTATTAATGAACGATAACAGACCGAGCAAATTTAGAAATGTTGTTTGAATTTTGTTTAAAGTATAATATCTAAACAACCATACATAAATACTAGCTTATAGCAATCCGACAAACTCTTAAGTTATGAAGAAAATGTCAGCGCTTTGCACCGTGGTGCATACAATATAAATTACAATGTGTTTGCTAAATTACTTACCAGAATAGTAACTAAATACTCAATTACTTTTTAATTAAATTATTGTGAAGCCATCAAGACAAATATTTTGATCAGCACCCAATAATGTAAGATTTAAAATTTGGACACATTACATAAATATTCATATATTTTCAGCCAGACATTTTACATTCTGTATGCTATGACCTTCCGTTTGCGTAATGTGACCATTACAAGTTACTCATTATTTTTATATGCTATGTTACTAAACCCCAAAATCTCGACGTTGTTGTCTGGAAATTGTTTTTCCATATCATTGCATTTTTTGTAGTTTTCAACCTCTTCAATGGTTTGTGGAATCGGTTTGTACAAAGTTTCTGGAAGAAAGAGTAGTATCCCAATACTGGCCAAGATCCCAACCCCGCCAAAGATAAGGTTTGGAAGCTTATCAGAAATTCCTGACAACATATTAATTTGCGGAATCAAACTGGCTCCCACCCTCGTAGTCATAATGCAAAGACCAACAGCCGTGTTTCGAATTACAGTTGGAAATAATTCGGGTGTGTAGGCAGTAGCAATGTTGTAAAAGGCGGTAGCAGCGACCTTTGCTAGCATTGCAATTGAAGTAGAAATAATGTCTGAAAAACAATTAAATACAAAGGTTACAAATGACAAAACCTGCCTTTAAAAGGTTACTGCAACTTACCACGAGAAATGAAGGCAAGAACGACGCAAGCAATACCAGGCAGAAGCGTACTGATGAAGATAATGGGCTTGTAGCCAAATTTCGGTGTAAAGAAAATCGTAATAGGATGACTCGGAAATTCAGCAAGACAAGTTATTATAAAAATTAAAAATGGATTGCCAAAGAGGTTAACGCTGTTAAAGGACAAACCAAAATACAACATTCCACCAGCAAACCAGGTATACATCATGACTAAGCTCCGTTTTCGGATTTCTGGTGTCCGAAAAACAGCCATTATCCCAGACTCAGTTTTTGGTCCGTGTTTGTCTTTTATTTTGGATACATTTTGGGTGCCGCTGTTCTGTGTATCTGTGCTGGAACTTTGGAAGCCTTCCGGAAATCTTAGCTCAATTCCATTTATTTTTGCAGCTTTTTCGAGAATTTTTACAGCCTCGTCGTATTTCCCCTGACTCCACAGCCAAGAAATTGACTCGTCAACCAACCACCAATGAGCGAAAAGGACCATAGACAAACAGACATAAATTAGATGCAGTATCCTTGCATTTACAGGTAGAAAGTATGCAATTCCTGCAACAACTATTCCACCCGATCCGAAAACGAATGTAATTGTAGATCCGCAAAGTGGTCGTTTGGTGGGACCAACAAGTTCCATAGCTAACAGATAAAAGGTCAATGTTTAATTTTTAATTATTGCTAAATTGTGCTAACTGATTCAGGTAAAAACTTACTCAACGCAAGGGATGCAAACATTTCCAGCGCCCGATCCAAATACTCCGTAAAAAGCATAAAGACGGCAACCACATAGAAGTTATCCGAGAAAACCGCTCCTAATCCGCAAAAGAAGGACAAAACTCCGCTCCAGCAAAGAACTGGTTTACGCCCAAATTTGTCTCCCAATGCCCCACCAATAAAAGCCCCTATCAGGGCTCCCAAAATGAAGATAGATTGAAGCATGGCCCGCATCCATTCTCGATCGCAAACCATGTCCCATTCCAGCACCCTGGAGGATGCATAATAATCTGAGGAATAGAAGTAGCCATCTTCTCCACAAGAAACGGTAGAGTTGTCCTGGTTTGGGACCTTAAATTTGGAGCAAGATGCTCAATCTCCTGAAGCAGTCGTTGGAATATACGACCAACTGAGGATTCCGAAGCTGCTGTGGCCATCAATTTCTGGAATGTAGCAGCGATGTTCCATGATTGGGAAGACGAAATACAAATTCCATTAAGTGGATGCCAGCAACAAGCCATACGAGAAGGTGCAAAATATGCTGGAAAAGTTGATATTTTCCAAATTCTCCTGAAATAACCAAAATTTATCTTTAAAACTAATGTGTAAACAAAGATTAAAATGAATGTAATAATGAATTTACCCAGCTGCCCAACCAAAAACTTTAATTCTTCTTCTCTATTCATATTGTTGGTAGGGGTTGGCTGGTAGTTTTCTTGAATAGCTTGTGGACTCATGACTGGAATTGTTCAATGTCAAAAGCTGTATAAAAACAAAATCTTGGCGATGGTTATATATAGGCAGAAAATTACCTATTTTCATTCAACAAACATTAAGAGTTGTTTTTCAATACTGTTGATATATTAGTTAAAGAACACACGGACATCTTTAGTAATATTTTAACTCATCAACTATCATCATCAACAATCGTTGTGATTTGATGATGCATGAGAATATATGACACTGAGGACATTGCATATAAGGTAACCTTGTAATACGACGGCTGAAATGAAAACAAACTGAAAATCACGACACTGTTATGGTTTATTTTACCTAAATAGATGGATAAAATTTTATATCGCTTATTGAATTGCTTTTTATGTGGATAACACGATGAATGCAAACTATGGAGTTGAATGTGAAGTTCATCTATGCGAAAACGCCGCATATTGCCAACGTAAAATCGGATATTGGTCTTCCATTTTTGGAGTTGTTGTTGTTTTTGCAAACTGATTATGTAAGCCATGGTGTTTTGTTTTCCGCTTCGGAACATAAATTTATGAATAAGGAGCTTGAACTTGGTAACTATATTGAGATGTGTGGCTGTGAGATGTGTGAATATTGTTTTGATATTTACTAATTTTTACTGCTTCACGTGGCGAAATGTTGTTTGTTCTCCGTCACAGCATTACACTTGATTTACAACGACTTTGCGTATTTGAAGGTGATAATCGAATTGAGTAAGCTAATTTATAAGTAAGCGTCAGAAGTACATGTAATATGTCGATTTGCTTTTATTTCAAACATCATTAATGATAAGAAAAAATCAAAACATACAACAATGGTGAATTCATATATATTACTTCAATTTAACCACTAAAATGGTAGAATGAAGGCGTCTTTGTCAACCCAATTCTTTGATTTCTTTATAGTGATAGTGGTACTTTTATTGCTATTTATTTACTTAGGAAGGTCGATCTCATCACGAAAAAGTATTATATTTATACACGACAATACACATCCCAAGCTCATATGCGATAAAATAAACAGGGAGAAAATAAACCTTTAAAATGTCAACATGCTTTCTTTTTCCCCCTATTTGCTTCCGTCTTTGCTCGCGGATCCGGTTGTAATCCATCGAAATTCTATATTAGTTTTACTAGCATCAAGAATATCATTAATTTCGTCCGAGTTTGGACCTAATGGCGTTTTGACCATTATTCAACGTATTCATAGCGTTTAACCATAAATGTTGGGATCTTTTCAGAAATCAGCTTTTAATGTTACTCCACGTGCCGTTTGATTCACCTCGAGTAACTAAATTATATTATAAAATTAAATGGATATGGAAATTAGCTGCAATTGTTTGTCTTCATGTGTAATACATTAGTTTTTATTGCGCTGTTAATTAGGCGTAGGAATTTGGAATTAGCTTTGACCAAACTCTACATAAAACGTGTTAGATAAGTTGCCCAATATATTCTTACGACAGCTGCACCTATTGACATTTAACATGGCGATAGTTTTGCCCCGATTTCTATCCCTGAAACACATACTTTACATAACAATATGGTTGACAATTTGTGCTTTTTACTTAAAAGTAATATTCCCAATTTTACCGCGAGATGTCTTCAATTTAACTCTTGGTCATCAGGAAGATTTCCTCTATGAAACCCTTATTCAAAAAGACAAACTAATACGAATTGGAATAGTATCTTGCATTCCTGAAAACCATTCTCTCACTAGTGAAACAAACGGATACCATTTGAAGACAATTGCGCTAATCAACTCCATCATAGTTTCAACATTACTCTACCCAGTGGAAGCAGTTGAGTTGAATATCATCGTGAATAGGATGGATTTGGAAAGATATTTTGAAAATCACATAAAGGATGTTCAATCAAAACTTGTCAATTATAAACCAATAATTATCACCAAATATTTTTTGCTTTCGGATGTATTACCCAAGTCTTTTCAACAATTTCCGTTTCGTGAACAAAGCCAATATGCGAGACTCTTCTTTTCTGATTTTATGACAGATGAGGATTCAATAATATATTTAGACACGGACACACTAATTACAGGAAGTTTATCGGATATTTGGAAAATATTTTCGGAAATGAATAGCGAAGAAATAGCAGCCATGGCTCATAATAATGAGGAAATGGACACAAATTATGGATGGCTTGATAAGCGCTGTTTTTCAGAAATTCCTCATGTAGAACCGAAGGGTGTAAATAGTGGTGTGCAGCTCATGAATTTGACGAGAATGCGGATGTTTAATTACACCTCAAAGTGCATGAAGATAAATCAGGACTATATAAATAAAACAAGCATGAATGATCAGAAAGTTGTGAATATTTTGTACCATGAATTTCGCAACAAGTTGAAAATATTGCCATGTCAATTCAACTTTCAACATGTACACTGTGACATGGGCTTAACATGCTCAGGCGTAACAGCAGACCTAACTGGGATTCAAATTATACATGGACTGTAGGAGATTGAGTAATACTATGCATTCTCGCACTAATCTCTGCTATTTACAAACAAATACTTTGAACGTCATACTTTGAAAATGACTAAATAAGCATTTCATGTCATCTGTTCATTGACAAAACTTATCTCTTGAAAGCTTCTAAATGATTCAGCACTCTTTACGGGTTTTTCGGAAACTATGGGGACCGTACTTTGTACTGAAACACTTAAATGGAATAAAAAATACGTTGTTCTCTATATAATACCAATTATTTTGCATTAGATGAAGTGGCTTCTTTAGTATGCTCTGTACACTTTTCTTATTTATTTTTCGGAATTCTTTCCTATACGCTATATATACGTATGTTATATATACAGTCATTTACTTGTAATATGGCGCTTATGGAACATCATCAGATAAATGTTTCTCTGCTTGATGTTTTGGTGCATTGGATTCGCGAGACGGCTACACACGTATGTAAATAATATCTGATATAGACCCATTTCTCATTGCAGAAAGAAGGATCCTACAAACTACTGTATTGCATCTCAGCAAACCATGATAACAACATTGTACAACTAAGCGTAAGCCTAAGACACGAAATCCCAATAGAGAAATTACGATAACACTAAATTCTACAACACCGTTCTTTTTAATCGTGTGTTAAGTATCTTCTTTGCGCTGTCTGATTCTTGTGAATTGGTTTTCAAAACGATCTTTTATGCTAAAAATATTTCGATCAGTGGGATGTTATTCAAAACCATCTTCCATGTATACAAACTTTAACTGAAGTAGGCCCTACTTCCAAGGAAAGTTTGGACGACCCCTAACTTCGGGTTTTGTACTCTGTCCTTAGGTTCTTTTCTCCGAGGGAATAATAGCATCTCGGTATTGCGTCTGATAAAGAAAAACAGCCAGTGAATAAGACAATTCACATTCAATTGAAAGTTATCTTGAATAAATGTCAGTCTTACTCGCCGTTTCAACATTTAATTATCAGTCCAATTATAATTCTCTAGCAAGTAGGTGTCAATTATTTGGCTCTGTGGATAATCTAAGAACTACGGTATACACTTCTGAGATTTTAACAAGCTCCAAACTCCAACTGGATGATTCACCACAAATTACTTACTTTGTTTGCTACTCACAGTACGACCTCACATATCCAATCCTAACCGTCAACCCAAATGCATTTACACTACGTAAAAGCTTACTTAATTAACCAAAAACACAAATTTATTAATGCTATTTTAACTACCAGTTCTACGCGCGCGCCTATACTCCGACATCCCCACATCTATTTATGAACAATGTGTAGGTTTCGTACCGATGATGGACTGTTAGACATGGATACAGCCGCAGTTTTGAAAGGTGTGAATACAGGCTGCGCCAACAGAAACGGCTAGCAATTTTGAAATCCCATAAAAATACATTTGCCAAAAATAAGATTCACAAAATAAGCGACAACTAAACATCATTAAATACTACTACTACTATTATTATTATTTTTATTATTATTACAACTATAACGTGACTGTAAGCACGATTACTAATGGGTTGGGCGATGCTAGAGATAATTACTTGACATGCCTGTGAGTCTTTTTCGCTTTCACCCTTCATTTCATTCACTCATCTGTGCAACTTTAGTAAACCAAAATCTTTGAACTGGGCTCGAAACCTCTGGGTTATCATTTCACACGAACTTCTTGTAAACTCTAAAATGCAGTACCTTTAATACTACATGTAAAAATTGGCATTCCACAGATAACCGTCCTCAGTACGCAATATCAGACAAGAGTTAACACTTCACTGTGGAGCTAAAAGAACGATCATTCCAATACCTGACTTATTCAATCCAACATTTTCCCTCAATTAGCCACCTCAAATCTTTATACCAAAATATCTTGTTTATCGATTATTATACACACTCTTTTTATGCAAACTATATGTTTTAACTACATTTACAAAACTTGGCTTACGCCAACCTGCTTGATCTCTCGTATCCGAAAACATTTGAATTTGGCGTTTGCGAGTGCGTGAGCAAGTTTACACAAATATATCCTTCTCCTTGCTATAGTACACGTAACATACAAGATCATCAGCACACACTCAATAATCTACTCTACCATACCATATACACCATACAACATCCAATAAAAAACAAAATGACACACCTAAGAATTGTATAATCTGTGAACACACCAAAGTATCCCTAAAGATGCGTGCTAATTACAGTTGATCCTGTGCTGCATTTCATCCCATTTTATGAATCTAGCCAACAGAAAATTCGCAGACACATTGGTTCAACTTTAGACTGATCTTTTCACGATTACATCTATATCTGATAAATACGATTAACATAGCCAGAGAGTCAGACTTATTGTTGGTTCCTATTCCGGGCCATATGCCACTACTAACAGACTATGTTCGCTTCACTCAACCTGCTGGACTCTAAACCTCGACAACGGTATAGTTGTCTTCTTTATATAAAGTCGTACTGCAGTTGTGATTTCACGTCGATATCGTCTGAGTGAAAAGTTTGAGGTGTTTTGACAGGCGACGGAAAGCATACCCCATTTTCATTTGGTGTCATCATTTTGTGGCCTTGTTTCAACGATTCCCAAAAAATATGCAGCAACAACACCTGCAAACTAGTAAAACAGCTTTACATTATGTTCAGAGCATTTTAAAATACAATTGAATTTTTACGAGATAATAGCAATTAAATAAAGGCTTACTCCAATCAGAAGTTGAGTGGGGTGTAACCGAAAGGCCTCCGCTGGCCGCGCGCGTGCCCCTGCGCTCTGTACCGCCGCGAACCGCTATCGTAATATTGGAGACCCTAAGACGTGTCCTCGGCGACCGTCACCAATAGCTTCATCCTCCTCGAGTCACTTGCAAGACGATTTCCTCGGTCAATACATTCAAGTTCTAGACCATATCCTAAGATGTCTTCATTTTCTTCCTCTTTCATACCACTCTCTGCGTTCCCCGTCTCAGATAAAACAACTACACAACCTTATGGGCCAGATGCGGCCCTAATATAATCTTATCGACACATTTATTTAAAAGCCTGGTGCGACCTTACCGTTTCCCGGCAAACGTTGCGATAGTAAATTGTAGGGCCCAAACCAACTACCGCACAAACATTTCGCTGATTGTTGGCCTCTATGTAAAGGGCCCCAAATGGGTGTGGTGTGGTGTTGCGTGGGTGTTGGTGGTGTTGAGTTAAAGTAAATTCATCTAGGGAACGAGCTCGCGATCCACACAAAAACGCCTTCGCGAGCGAAACAAAGATCTGAATCCTACTAGATTGAACGGCTGAATTGATGCACTTCGAGATCTTCTTGATGTCTTTATATTCGTTACATATCTCAGCTCCGATTTCATGAATGTTGGCATTTTTTCCGACAGCGGTCCTGGTAGTTTACTCTCCTCTTTGAATTTAAATGCATTTGCAGATTTTGCCCAATGTTACATTGCTGGCGAGAAAAGGATGGCCGTGGTGCGTCCAGAAGCAATGTGCCAAAGCATATTTGTCACTCCCAGCTTAACCTCACTTTAGACATCGCAAATATAGCACTACCTGCTATCTCGTACCCCAGGGTTGGGAAGCTCAAATCGACCTCCGTAAACCCTCACCCAGCCGATCGTCCAATCAGCATTGATTGCTATCAATCGCTAGTAATACAAGATAAGTGGACATTGCATCTTTCGCGCATTTCTCTTCATGTATCTTTTGCAAAATCATTCAGAGAGTCCGACACGTAGTCTTTTTATTCAACCGGATGACGCATTATGCTTGAATCCGCATCTATCAGCAATGAATGGACCGTGACTTCCGCAAAAATATTATTTCGTATTACAATGATAATTTTCTTGAAATATTCATCGCGGATCATTACTGTATCGCAAATAGCCCCGCGCGAAACATGTTTAGCTTAGTTCGCGTGCGCGGAAAAATTTTTCCCCGTAGACATCTGTACAAGGAAGTCAGCTTGCAGCACCAAACCACCTCCATCTTATAAACACCACAATTCCGAGAGTGTGCGTCACGTCTGTACCTTATTAGCGCGATGTAACTTCTGGACTAAAAATGTTTATTAGGTGAAATCTTCCACTAACCAGCCTTCGCGTCGATGATCAACTAGCACCACCCTAACGTCGGGGGTTGTCATGTTGACAGGTCTACGACCTCTGACCTCTGAGCGAAAGTTCAAATATCCCACTCGCCACACTGCGGATATCCTAATATACCGGCACGCTGCAGCCCTGGCTTTTCTCAATACAGCTATATCGATAAGGCCTATGTTGGGTCATTTTAAAAACTTAATGTTGCTGACGCTAGATTGGACCTGCGGCGGCTCGGGTCCAGAGTTCCTCGTCCCACGAGTTTCCGAAATTTGCATCTGCCCATCATACCATTCAACCAGCAGCTTACACAGGTATCTGGCTCCTGGCCATAGCCCGAGGGAGCACAGGCGCCTCCTGCCCACGGAGAGTCGGCTGCAATTACTGCGCCGTGAGCTTACAGTCACTAATAGGCCGTATGTCTCTCGTCCCGAGCTGCCGACCGGGCGGGCACCTCGATGCGTTGGAACCATTCAATTCCGTGACCCTACTTGACCCGTCTCGGTTCGAAACGGCAGCGGTTTCGTTGATTGTGAGGATTTGCGCGGTTAGGTCCTGCGACGCTGGTGCCCCTCCCACATATTTCATTGCGTATCTCCAGAGAGTCGCGCTGTGTGTGTTGTCTGTAGCGAAGATCGTTGTCAGCCGAAGGTACTCTTGGTCGAATGTGTGGTGTTTGGAGACATCATAAGCATATATTGGGGTGATGGTATATCAATCTTGTCGGAGTGTGGTGGGGTGGTTGGCGGTGCCCGTGGCGGGTTGTCGAGTTGTGTGTGTGTGTGTGTGACCACTTTGTTCCCGTGACTCTGTCTGTGTGGTGAGATTAGCCAATCTTCGAATCATCCTCCGCTTTGACCCTTGGGTGTGATGCTGAAGTTGTGCGTACGTGGTGTTGAACAAGCACTAGTATGGTCCTATATATTTTGTCCAATGAAACGGTTCGAAAGTTATCGGTGGTTGACAGACAGACGACAGACATCGCTGTGTGTGTGTGGTGTGTGTATGCGGCACAGACGGACAGACTGCGACAAAACACACAAAGTCTTCGTTAATATTTGGTTGTGTGGTGTGTTGATCGTGTGGTAAGTACATTATATAAAATACTTCAAGTTTCGATAGAGTGTGAGTGTGTGGGGCGGTGTGTGTGTGGGTGGTGTTGGTGTTTAGTGGAAGGGAAGGCTTAACGGTACTAAAAACATGTGCGACTGTACCTTGACTCATGTAAGAGATTTTTTCCAAAGGATGATGTAGTGTGTGTGTGTGTCCGAAGTACCAATTAGTTTCAAGCTGGGAGCGTCTCGTAATATTTTTTGAATTGGAATTTTAGAGACACTAACATCCCAACCCGTAATAAAATGGTGGCGAGCGCACGGCATTGAACAAATACAGTCTAATTTCCTGTAAGTCCTTCTGCTGTGCGACAACCATATTTAATACGACTTTGTTTGCCATTCGAACAGTATCAATGACTGCTAGTGTGTTGACGATGTAGTAGGGAACCTGTAAAGGATGGAGTACAATGCGAGTTTAGAAATATTAATAACCTAGCTTGTTTTCGGAGTGTGGAAGGAACTAGATTATCCTACGTACATAAATTTACATATATAAGACAACCAAATTTAGTTTGTTTTGTGTCGATATCGTATAGTGTGAATTCTTGTGTATCGATGAATTTGTGTTTCATACAGTGCCAATTTTAGCCACAGGTAAACCACATAATTTGCATGAAGTATCTTAAAAACGAACTTATTTGTTAATATTTTAAAATTACTATCAATGAAAAAATTAAATCTTCAAATTTAATCTGTTCGGATTCCATCTCCAAAACATGAAGTATTTACATGCTCACTTAAATATACAACGAATGTGTTTTGCTTAAGTTCAGTCATGATTGCAGTGAGCTTTTGCGATCTTGCAACTGTAATTGTAATAGCAGTGATTTTTAATGATTTAATTATGTATATGTGATTCTATAAATATGAACGAAAATTATAAAATTCAATGCAAAAGTTGGGGAACTCATTCGTGTATACAACTTCCGTTATAATGTTGTCTTTAATGTAAGGGCCGGAATGGGAGGATTAAAATAAATATTTATTTGATTGTATACCAATTTTTGAAATTAAACCAATGCTAAATTTCAGCTTAGTAAAAATTGAAACGAATACAAATAAGCAGTAAGTGGTGGTGAAGAACATGTTGAAACCCTTTTAAATTAAATCATTATTACAATTCAGAAAACCCAAATTTACATTCTACTTATCATCTCTCATCTCTTCAATCATTTTCTTAACAGCCAAAGTGCTTTGTCGCGATTGCTTATTTTTTCTGCCTACCGACATTGATACCATGGTCTGAAATAAAAAAATATAGTTTGGTTAAATATAACGTTATCTGACAAAATATCCCAAAATTTGGGTTTAAAAAAGATACCAGCACTAATTACCAATAATAACATGACAAGGATGCAGATAAAGAAAGTATTATCAGTAGAAGTAAATTTCATATTTCCAGATAATATTCTGCTTATTGTGAATTTAATAGAGTGAAACCTTAGATGTTGATGCAGTGGGATCAAGATTGCAGTAAATTCACTACAGACAAGCAGTAAATATGGCTATGGTAAAATTTTGACTTTAACCTATGTAATGCTAAATTTTATCGCTTAATAATAAAGCTGAAACAGAGCCGTAAATTTGATCTTCTTATTGTAGTCTAAACGACTGTCTAACTTAATGAGTTTTTCCTGCTAATAAAATTGCGCGCACTTGATAATATATGAATCACTCGTAGACACTGGTGCAGAATCCTTTGTAACGCTATAAACAGGTTACAGGAAGAATCGGGGGTGAAGCACCAGCCATATACGGGGCATTAAGTATTATGGAGTAAGTTTGGATGGGGTTACAGGAAGTTTTCCAATCCATAAAAGATTCTGCACCGTGCTCGTAAATGTACTAGAGTTTTGTATAAAACAAATGTAAAGTTGCATATACGAAATTTCAAACCTTTTTTAGCCACACGACCGGCTTGTTTTCCTTGCCAAAACCGGAAGGGTGAAACGCCACAGACATTCGCGTACAAGAAGTATGCTTCCAGGTAGCTTTTCTCACTCCTTGACTCAAGCTTTTCCTGAAACGCTCTGAATTTTGCAGTAAAGAATCCAGACATCTCCTCGTGACCTTGTGTAATAATGCTTCCATTACAGCACCTCTGAAACCAGCATCTTAATTTACTACATGTTTCCGATGAACTATTGGTTTGTTGGATGGGCGAATCATCCTCAACAAATATTCGGAAAATTCTTTCTGTGCTAGTTGAGAAAGGAACTTCGTTATTTATCTCATCAATATCCCCAATTTCTATAACAGTTGTGGTGGTATATTGGTGGTGGTGGTAACTCTTCTTCTGAAGATAAAGTTCCAAGAGCCACTGTTTACTAAACTTGAATTTCTACGTGACATTCTTTGGCCGAAAATTGCCTACTGGGGAGTAAGCCAACGACATGACTTATTATGTTTATTTACTTATTTCATTCATTTGAGAATGTAAAATACAATTTCAACAAATTTCTGAAAGCTGAATTTTAAAAATTAACTTTTAAAGCTTAGAGTTAATGGAGAACATTAGAGAACTATGATGGTTTTGATGATATTTTTTGATGAGTAAACATCTTCAAGGTTTAGGGATGACTGAGTCACTTCCGGATAATGTTGCAAGTTTATGTTTGCAGAATATAAATACAATCCTTCTGGTAGTTCATCAGAAGCGGTAGCAAATAATATGTATCTGTATCTAAACATATGACGAGACTAACCCGGTCAGCTTCTGCATTGATCGTTTGAAGAAAGGACATTTCGCTAAGGAGGGTGACATATTTTCGGGATATCGTGCAATGTATTACACCACATTATTCCCATTCTGTTTTATTTACAGTTAGCAATGATGCTACTACAATGTACGACAAAATTATAAATTTGCAATACATTCAGAATCCTACTAAAGCATATATTATCACCATAAAACAAACAACACGACAACGGGTTACTAATATAAAACGGGAAAGCATTTTTGTCATACCATTCCGTCACTCGTGTTAATTCCGTAGAGATTAGAAAGCTTCAATTCCGTAGTTTCCACGTTTGCCGAGCATGAATTCGGATAATAAGCTTTTACTATTATTCCAGACAGATAACGTGGAAAACCAAGTATGGGAAATGGGTTGGCTTACAACAACAAAAAAGTTAAGCCATGCTGTATGGTTTATTACTTCTGTGTAAAGTACACTAAAGGTATTAAAGAACAAGGTTAAAGGTAAAACCGGGATATTGGATTTCTCAAAGAAATTATAGTAAGCCATGTTTTTAGAGGGTTGGAGCTCAATAATAATATTTTGAAGGTGAAAAAAGTAGGATGTGAAAGGGAAAAGAAATGCATAGAATCCTTTGGACCCACTATTACTTTTTCTTATCCTATATACTTTCTCCTTATTCTTGTGAAAATGCGTGTTTATCCGTTAGCATGCCGTGTCCACCGTGGTCTCTAGAGATTCTATTCAATAGTTCGTCGTGCTACATTACTTCAAGTTCTCGAAAAGAGAATCTTTGGATTATGATGAGTTAACCATCCACATAAGTTAATTTTAAGGAAACATATATAATTAATAATCCATAATCTATATGGTTAGTAAATACTCACGAATATTAGGTTAAAAATACCAAAATCAGCAAAACCGTGGTAGCAAGTCAGCTGAAGGCCATTACGATGTGCTTTTATTTACTATGTCAAACTGCACATGGAGTATACAGAATGAAAAGAGTAAGAACGAATGAATTCGACTATTCATATAAAAAATTCAAGTCAGAAATTAAATATTTATAACAAAAATTTGGATAGGGCATCTAAAGTTGCATGTTGAAACGGCAAGTATGACCCTGGGTAAGTTGAAACGTCTTAGCTGGGGAGACTCGAAGTACTGATAACGGAGTCACGACAGAACTGAACTTTCCCGTGGTTGATGAACGAATGACCTGAAAATTGGCACATTGTGTATTCAAAAACCTAATTTTATTGTGTCAACATCATATTCAAATGATTATCTGTGAATTCAGCATCGAGCTGCCATATCCAGATACCGTCACGGTTGTTAAACCCGGGTTTTAATGAGCCCAGCGCTGGTTAGCCAGCCCACCGAGACTTTAATGGGGTTAATGGGTAAAAACGGGTAATTATATAAAACAGTAAAAGTCAATGCGATTATGTTGCACTGTCGTCTTTTACTTTTCCATTTAGTAGTCTAATGTTCCCTTTTCCATTGCATGATGAGTAATTAGGCAATGGTTATTTGAAATAACTCAAACATAGATATTTCTAACCGCTTATAAAAATGCGAGAAGAGACAGTTATCAAATGACTAAATGATGAATTGTTGACGTTGCTGCAAGAACTGATAGCTTATTGATTATCATAATCATGCATAATCTGTAATAGGAGCATTTTTTATTTATCTTCACTCAACGAGTTTAAATTCAAGACTACTTTTTAAAGGTAACGCCGACTGTGATTTTTAGAAGGTATAAATAAATTTTAGTGTCAGAAGATTCCTGTCCAGTTGCTTCGTAACTCCAAATGATTTTTTTAATGTTCGGCGATTGTAAAAATGATACTTTTTGTAGCGGGTAAAATATTTTTTCATTTTTATTATATCATTTCAGTTCTGAAGAGAGCACTTCTATAAGAAACTGCAAAGACATCCAATTACATTCGAAATAGAGAGGGAGACAGATTTTTTCAGTTTGAGAAAACATTTCCAGTCAGTTTCAAAGATAACAAAAGATTAGACTAGATAGTCCATTGCCAATTAAAGGAACAGTCTTGATTTTTCAATTTAGAAAAATTTGTTCGAAAAGTTGATTAAACATTTAGCTAATAAATTATTATGTCTATCTGGAATATTTAACCGAGGAGTGGGGCACCAAGACCGGCACGGAGAACTGGAGCTCCGAGTCCAGCGCGGAGGACTGGGGCAGCGATGCCAGCGGTACGGAGAACGGGTTGGGCAACCTAAGACAATATTTTAAAATGCATGAGTAAAAACCTAACTTGCAGAAAAGTCTTTTCTTAATTTTATTATTAATGAACTTACAGCGACTGGGGCAGCGACCTTAGCGACAGCAACTCCTGGAGCTTGACGGTCAACGACAGCGTTGAATCCGTTGACTGGATCGGCAGTGTAGGTGACAGTTCTGATGGAACCGTCTGGCTCAAACAAGGGAGTACTGTCCTTGGACGACATCTCCGTCACGGGTTTCAGAAGCGGTCTTGGAATCTCCGGTAAGAGCATCAGAGACGAGAGTATCCGTAGTTGTATTGTGGGTGTGGGTCCATATGGCTCTGGGCAACAGCAACAGCCTTTGAACAATTGGTTGGGCAAACGCGGCAGCAAGAGCCTGTTGACAGGAGGATTGGTTTGTTGGCAACCTGAAGATAGATATGTTAGAAGCGTTAGTCTATATCGTTTTTTACATGATATAAAATATTATATTCTGAAAATTAAACTTACAGCAACTGGGGCAGCGCGGAGGAGTGGTCGGCTACGGGCAACCTGTTGACGGAGGAGTGGTTGGGCAAGCCTAAAATTATATTAAAAGGCATTGGTAAAAATCTGATTCGTTTTTCTGTCAGCAGTTCTGGATTTTAAAACTTACGGGCGACTCGGGCCAGCGCGGAGAAGTGGAGCTCCATAACCGACAGCTCCACCGTATGAGGTGACAGCACCACCATACCCGATTGGTGCTCCTGGGGCAGCAGAGGCCACAGCGGCCAAAGCGAGAACAGCAATGAACTGAAATTTGAAATAAATTTTTAGTATAAGCTTCAAAAGAATTGGAAAACTAGTAAAATTTCCAAACCTACCTTGTTCATTGTGACTGTTGAAGCTTGTCACTTGAAATGTTGGTTGGGTTTGTATAACTCAGAAGAAGCTGATGAACTGATTGATTTTTTGGGATTCCCATTCACTTTATATACTCGATTGACACGTCGGCTCTCTCAGTTTAGTTTTTACTCATCAATAATAGTTATGTAATGCTGATACAGATATATTTAGCCCACACGCAGGTCATCAATATTGTCATTATTGCATCATGCACCCATTCATTCAATGTGAATCAGTTGAGAGGTTTATAAATATGTGTTGCACCTGCCACCACATATAAATAGATCAATGTCTAAAATAAGTGGTGGGTCCACTTCTGGTCTTGTAAATGTCATGCATTAATTACAGGCGAAGGAACGAGCGAACCCTTTTACTTTGTTACTTGTTAAGTAACTTTAGCAGCCGGTTGCATCAGATTGCCATGAACTTGACAAGGCTTCAGTTGAAAGAAAAGGAAGGCTTGGTCGCTGTACCATGTGTGCATAACGTGCAAATTGTAACAACAATCACGTTCAGCAAGGCCTCGTCTAGTCACCTAGTTTCGTGATCCACCCAAATCAATATGAGTTTGGTGAATGGGATCTAAGATAACGATGTAATATGTAATCTATCAGGAGGGCGTGTAAATTCATTGCATAGTTGACTAAGGGCTGCTACAGCTGCAAACTAAAAAAAATACTAATGGGTGAAGTTGACAATCTTGAAAATAGCATCGGTAAGGAAATCAAGATAACCACAAGAAAGGTGCAAGGTTGTTGTTCTTTAGATGTACAAAATTTTAATTGGTTTGTTGAACACAAAACCTTCACAACTTGTAGTAACTGTCGACATTTTTTGACAACTGGTGAACTTGAAGAATAAAATTAGAACAGTGCGTGCCACATTTCCTACGTGGATTGCAGTTTTTCAAGTGAGATAGGACGATTCAGAAGGTTAAATTATGATATCAATTTGCAATTAAAACTGTGTCTCACCAAAATACCCGTATTTATGCTGTCCCCAAGAAATCCATTTTACAAAATTTTCATGATGATCAAAGAATATTCATTCATAGGGTAATATGCATAATTGTACCTACCTCTGCAAAATGGAAGGTAACTAATAAAGCGAATATATTTTAACGTATCAACATCAGGGGAATATTAAATGAATAAAAGGAAGTAGATCTGATTATTTTAATACAGTTGGCTGTCCTTGTCATCAACACCACCGGGTTCATCATAATTTTTCAATATGACCGTTCCGGCCTTTGAACCAAATATGTACATTGTATTATTTTAATTTAATAGCTAAGCCCTCAATAATTTGGAAATCATTAATTAACTATGTATGCAATTAAATTTAACTAGTTAAAATATGACCAGTCGTGTATATAAACACCTAACATTAATTGTCGCCAACAAACCCGTTTCATGAAAACAAAATGTGCTGTATTTACGCTGTTATTAAGTATACATCAACCACAATAGATTTGAGCAGTAGTAGGTCAAGTTTGCAATTGGTGTTGTGTTGAGAAATATCCGTGAAAGGAAAACTAAAACGGTTGTTAATCTCGACCTTGAAGTGGGCATTAGAATATTTGACACGTATAAAATTGATTATCCAATTATGTAACAGGTAAATTTGTTTTTTAAAACATGAAATTAAAGAAAGTAATAACTCAGCAAGCTTTAAAACTTTTGCAATATTAGGTTGCGTTCTTATTGTTTCTTTCCTTTTGATAACTTTACATGTCTCGGGGAAATATTGAGTGAATCAACACACAGTCACAGATATTAGTCTGTTGATATGAAGATGTACCTCAAGAAGAACTTTTTTCAACGCCAAAAGAAAGAATTGCAGCATATTATAAATTTCATAATTACGTCAGATTGGTCTCGTCGGCACCTTCAATCAACATTAAATTTAATGTAAAAAATATGCAAACAAAAATGAATCTGTCAGTTTGTGTTTATTTATTTTACTTGAACTTTACTAATTTATCTTTGAACATTCAGCACTGAAAATGCAGTAAACGTCACAACATTTGCTCGTGCCCTATGTTCTACACTTTCACAAACATTTTTGACACCCAACCAATCATAAACTCGCATAGGTAATTCCTGATAATACACTATTAAAACGTGCCACAAAGGATAGAAAATGGTTGTAAATATTTTTATTATTATTTCATTTTTCAAAACAAAATCAATTAATTTTCTTGATTGCTTCACAGCTAGAAACTTTAATTGTGCTTGGACACATTTGTGCAAGGATTTGTATTTTTTACAGCTAGTGGCCACAAACAATTTGCTTTTGATATGGGTTTTTATAGAGCATTTCTTTCTCTTTGACCGTTGATTGATTTCTCCAGCAGATTTTTTCTAGGTGTTGCATTGTTTAGGAATTTCCAATTGGTTTTGGATTCATCTTTTGAAATCCTGGCATTCATTTGCATACCAGCTATTTTGTTGGTCGAAGTAAACACTTTACTTCCAGCTATTTTGCAGATTAGATAACCTAGGAGGTTTAAGAAATTCCAATCTATTGCTAAATAATTTTATAAGTCTTAGGTATTTTCCGGAAATGACTTTTAGATGACGCATCTAATGATTTTGTTTATTATACATGTCAATTCAATAGTCAATTCAAATTCAATTCAAAGTCCAATCATGATGACTTCAATATGTTTTGTACTCGATGATGGACAACGATGAAATTGGCATTGGGGTAGTTGGTGTTGCATCATTTAATACATAAATACAATGAAATACTTGACTAACATGACCCTGCTCTTTATATTAGTGATTCTTAGTATTCCAACTTACGAAAAATCGTTAAACAAAACTGACTGATCTTATCATAATGTAGAACCATCCCAATCCGTCATTAAGCATATCCAAACAAATGTAAGGTGGAAACTGGTTTTTAAGTACTTTAAAAACTGTCTAATTTTCTAATCCAATTCGTCATCATTTTATGAAAATGATTGTTTCTGGCGTCTAGAAAATAGGGAACGTGGCAGAGGAGAAAGCTTGTGAGTAATACGAGCATAATTGAATTGAGTATAATAGGTGGAAGCTTGTTAGATTAGGATTTGGAACTAGGCTTTATATTTCTGTTTTTATATCTTTCCAAAAACGATTCATTAGATTTAATGGGACGGGACAATAATATGGAGGATAAAAACCGTATACAGCTACGCGTTTCCGTCTCTCCGCTTCTGCTTTCTGTATCAAGAACAAATTTTTTAGAACTATAGCCGTGAGCGTAGTATTTGTGAAATTTAAAAAGTGTGAATGTGCGTGAAATTAGAAAGGAGAAACAGCAATTATTTAAAATTGCAAACTTGTATGTATGTATTTGATGGGTAGAGCAGACAATTAAAAATCTGAAGCTCAGCGACTTAATCCACATATATTAGGATTTTTGCAGTCTCACCCTTGTACACAACCATACGCCCTCGACGTATTTTACTGTGTGTTTTTAAATAAATTGCAAACTTAATGTTGTGCAGTATTAAATCCAGTCGGATCGCTCATCGCAATTTATTTTGGACGAGATGCGCTCCTTTCTGCTAGAAGCGGTTTACATGACCCTCATTCATGTCTTCATCGTTATTGGTTGTTTCAATTTCTGAGTCGGTGACGGAGACCATAGTTGCTTAAGAAAAGAAGTGATATCATACACTCTGTAAACTTGGTATTTAATGCCAACACCAGCAATTGAAATGAGAATACGACCGGAAATGCCTTTTCCGCATATTTTATTCAGTTCTACCACAACTTCAAAGCTGATTACAAGGACTAAAACGTTTATTCAGCATACATATCAACCAAGATCTCACAGTATTTATAATTACATTGAGACGGATTTAGCATTGTTTCATGTTATTCGAACACTAGTTACACACATTGAGCCGAAATTAAGTATTAAAAATTCAGTGTCCAGGTTGTTGACTGATCTCTTGATTGGGATCGTTCTTTCGACCAACACATACCTATACTAAAGACATAATCAACGTAATATATAACAGTTGGTTCGTCCGATAAGCTCTTCTACTGAAGTCGGCCAACAATCACACTATTAGTAGATCAAGAGAACTGATTTCGACCACTAAGTTTCCAGATGAGAACGAAGATGGTTTGGAAGGTGAAGAAAATTTGATCATTCGTTTGACTCCAATACTCGTAGAAGATGTAAAAGTAGAGAAGTAATAGGAATACAGCCTCCAAACTTCCATACATAAGAACACCCGTTCTTTCCTGGATAAAAATAAAATGATCACGGCATCAGTCTACACATAACCATATGGCAAAATGGAGAACAGGAGCAATACAGCTTACCACCAGAGCTCCACACAACATAAACATTGTAGAAATGATTCCAAAGCCCGCAAGTACAAGGAAAAGAAAATATTGGATCCTAACTGGTGCCCACTCTTTCACGGAGTCAGCATCCTCCTTTGTGAATTTATCAAGGTCAGTAATCCAAATCAATACGAAAGTGGAAATGATCAGTTTCAACAGCTTGAAAAAATAGTAGTAGAACCTTAATTTAGGATTCATAAACTAATTTGAGATTGATGTTTTGTAGGAAGAGTTGGAATCAAGTTTAAGATTACATACAATCTCAGCTAGCACCACCAAAATTACAGCTGTCTTCGAGCGCACACATGGACAAGGGTTGCAGCAGCGGATGCTCATTTTTGCGGAGATGGAAAATGCGTTTGGTAATGCAACTAGTTAGTCGTGACTAAACGTGAAGTGAAGGCAGATCGAGTTGAATGTAATATGATTTCTGGATGGAGCAAAATAAAAATGAAAGCTAATTATTTCATTTTAATTGGATTTAATTATATTTTGCATCAAAAATTTTGTTTTTAATGTGTATGCCCGTGTCGTGTTGGCCACCAATTCATCGGAAACTTTTTCGCTGCGCCGTGAACTATTTGAGCATTCACTCAGATTGTTTTGAAAATCATCTTGGAAGAACAGGGCCATACTTGGATTGACGTTGTGAAAGCGGATGAGGACGTGTACACCATTAACCTGGTGGCTACTAACATTCAAAACTTTCCTAAAGTTGAAAGTAGGAAAACTCATCTTCAGAATTTGTTGATATGAAGGGATCGCTGTGGGGATTGTACAAAGCGTAAACGAAGCTCTGATGCAAAACCTACACAAATAGTTTTGATTACAAGAAGCTGATTCTGGTTGTAACACAGCGGAGGATTGTGTGTGGGAGTGTTCCTTTCTGAACACCAACGCGTGGTCGTTATATTTGAAATAATATCGAACTATAGTAAAATTATTTGACGCTATAAATCTCTTCATATTAAAGTACCGCCGAGAAAACAAAAACAAATAACCTACCAACTAGCATTAATAAATACAGTGCTGTTTGTATTTCAAACGGCATTATTAAATAGCAGATTTTAACAGAAACCTGCTTTCCGCCAGCGTTATGCACAAATGATGATTGTTAAAAGCGGTTGATGCATCAATAGCGATATTTTCTAAAATACTAAAATTTGCATAATTTGTTTATTGCTCTATAACCATAAATTTTGATAATTTTAACTACCAAACGTATTATAATTTAAACACCTTGTTTTTACCTATTCATGATAGCATTAGCATTAAACTGTGGAAAATTTTGATGAGGCTGCAGCCAACGGAGTGGAAGTGGAGGCTTGAAGCAGAGGTTTACTTGGGTAATCAGGTTGTTCTGCAGAATAATAATCACCTGCATCAGTAGCCTTGTAAAGGGATGACCGTGGTTGGGCTTGATCTTCAACCGCTGCGGTTCCGTCTCCGTGTGAATGTTCTTCTCGTTGCTGACGCACTAATTCCGTTAGGAACGCAATGACAACAATAGCTGAGTAGATTTGAAAGACAATGTCAGCGAATCTGAGAACATAGGCACCCGCCTTTTCGTCAAACGATGTGTATCCTTTGAGAACAAGAATCAAGTCCGCAGTGTCGAGAATAGCTTTCATTGAAAGGAATCCAAACCATATTATACAGTACCAGATCAGTTTCTAGAGTAAAAGTTATTGAACTGTAGAAATACTTAAAATGCTCACCATTAGTAAAATTGTCGAGCATACCATTTTGGCCCCACAATACCATCCAAGGACGGAAACCAACAAATCTACAATGTTAATGATGAGGGCGATAACGAATGTTCCTTTCGATCCATGTTTAGCTGCTTCGTAAACGGCGGCTGAAATTTACAGTTTTTAATGCATTTTTTTATTTGGTTTTGGTTTTTATTCAATATAAATCAACACAACTCGCAGGTGTTTTCTTACAATCAAAATATATTGTTGGGTAATCCAAAGCTATGAGAAATGCGCTAATTGCAAGAATGAAGAAGATGCTCATCACCTTCAAAAGTAAGCGAAAAATTTAGAACGTATCAACAACTAGGAAATGATGTTTCATTATATAATGAATTATTGATAGAGGCTGAGTTACGTACAGCTCTATTATCGCCACTATCGTCACACCAGTCGTCAAAGTCATACATGGGCAAGGATTCAGAGGCATTTTGGAATGGAAGTATAGAGGAAGAGAAAACTTTATGAAAAACTAATTTGTAAAGGTAGAGAATCCAGGCAGGTGTGCAACTAGCATACCAGATCCAAATCAATACAATAACCCAAATTAAGACATTTTACAAAAATAATTTGGATGACGTTGATATTAAACATCTATCATTAGGATCTGTTACGTTAGAAATAGAAGAACCTTTTATTTTCCCCGTTTTACATTATTTTATGCAGTATGTCTTCATTCCATTTACCGGTAGTTTCATTTCTACCATTCTTTGCCAAATTCATGCACAAATTTTCTGTAGCCCTATTATATCAATCATATCATATCATATCATCTTTCAAACTCTTTTGATGATTGCAACTATTCCATAAAATTTTGTACTTCTTGTAAGGCAGCTAGTACAAGACTTTTCTAAATAGTTCATTGACCTTTAGTGTCAAGACTGCTCGTTTAAACCAATTCTTAGTAGTCGAAGCTTTGGTATTATTCAAGATATATAAATGTCATTGATTTAAAAGACAATGACAGTTTGTGTTACTCACTCACTAATAAAAACTAGTCTGTCGTGAAGTCATTTGCATTCATTACAGCTTTCCAATATCAGCCTAATAACTATAAACCACTCATTTTTAACTGAACAAACTTTTAATTGTAGTTTTCTCATAACCACATGGATCGTGTTCCAACTTATCTTAAAAACATAATGGTGCGTAAACAGACGAAAAGCAGAAGACAATGGCAGTGAGGTAGATCCAGATGAAATCTCGGAAATCAAGGAATGTTGTCGTACTTGTTTTGTGATTTTTGCAATAATGTTCATAATCCTGGTATGGTGTTTCACCCTGAGATCTCCAACTCTGGAAGAAAATGATAGTGTAATATACACTTCCATCGTAAATGGGAGTGAGCCAATGCTTCTAAAATCAATGGAAAACCAAAATACGACAGCCTTGGAGTTTTGGAATTCAATCCAACCCACCATCCATTGTCTTCCAGAATTTCTTGCTTCACTTGATGGGAACTGGGTCTGCGGTCTGAAGAATCTCGGGGAAAAGACAGCAGCAGTGAAAGGTTACGTAGTTTACACCTATGGATCAAATGATTCTTTCTCGTTTGAAGCGGCTACATTAGTCAATACTTACTGCTCCGTTTATGCATTCAATGCAAAGAATATGTCAGGTGGGAATCCAATTATTGAGAGCTGGAATCCCCGAATCAGCTTTGTCAAACCTGCAATGTTTGAAAGTGAAAGTGTGCTGAAAATGTTTATGAAAACTCAAGAGCATAAACGGGTTGACATTTTGAAAGTTGATATAGACATGAATAAAATCGGGGTTTTGCAAGAAAACTTTGGAATTCTTTCTGCAGTCGGCCAGCTCATATTCAGATTCCATTGGTTTGAGGAAATGTCAGATGAAACTTTTGAGGTAGTTTGGAATCTCATGACCGAGTTACAAATTCAAGGAGTTCAACTGTTCCATGCTGAATCCAGATGCAACGAAGTGGAAGATGACTGCGTGTCGGAATTTTCGTGTTTAAATACAAACACCTCGTCGCCTTTTAATCCAATAAAGGGTTCTAAACATTAGTACAGAGATTTAGGTTAGAAGCAATAAAATAAACTGAACTTAATGAAATAAAACAATGTGTTAATTCAAACATTTGTCGATCACATATTTTTATGCAAGCAATTTTTATACAATAAGTTGGATAAATTTTATAATCGGACACAACCATCCATGGATCATATCTATGCGGTTTGAGATTGTTTGGGTTATGACCAATTGAATAACGCTAGCAAACTTGTTCATTTCTAGTTGTTCATCATACATCATAGTTCTTTGTGTAGATTTCAGGACTTCCATTTTTTATCAGGAAATTACAAAATCGAAAGAGCATTAGTTAGACCAAGTGCAAATGCTGATTTGATTGGATCATATTATGGCATTTGCATTTAACAAGTAAGAAGAAACAACGAAACCTTAGAATTACATAGGATGAGCTAGATAATATCTAGTAGATATTGCGTAAAAAACTAAACTGATTACCACTACAATAGATCACCCAATGTTATAAACACACACCATCATATTCCGTGATTCCAATTTTTAAAAAAGAATGGAAGAAATACTCAAAACTGGCAACAGTCAGTCAGTGCTCAGACCCCAAATTTGGGGTCCGGGACCCCATATTTGGGGTCCAGCTAAGACCCCAAATTAGGGGTCCCGGACCCCAAATTTGGGGTCTTGATTTTTTGGACCCCAAATTTGGGGTCCTAGAACAAAGCAGGACCCCAAATTTGGGGTCCAAAAATTAATTTTAAACGAAAATATTTTTGTAACAAAATCTGTTGAGGAGTAACAACAATTAAAAATCAGATTTAGCAACTTCGTTGAATTTAGAAATTTTTCACCGTGTGCGTTTTTTTTTCATCGTGTGCTTTTAAAATTATGAATTTTTAAAGAAAAATTAATAATTTTGGACCCCAAATTTGGGGTCCTGCTTTGTTCTAGGACCCCAAATTTGGGGTCCAAAAAATCAAGACCCCAAATATGGGGTCCGGGACCCCTAATTTGGGGTCTTAGCTGGACCCCAAATTTGGGGTCTGAGCACTGACTGACAGTATAACTTCAACCTTTTAGTTTTAAAACGGATGA
>LJIJ01002381.1:0-27723 GCA_001718145.1 Orchesella cincta
AAAAGAAATGGCGCCGACAAGCTTTGGAATGCAGTTAATGCCATTTTTCCTTCGATATTCTTAACAAAAAAATATATGATTTATTTAATGTGTTGGGTTGTAAATGGGAGAATGACTGGAAAAATTGAAACAAAGGAATTTTCAAATGAAGAGCTAGTTTTTTGTGGAAATTTTCATCGGATATGAGACAATGTGGAAATGGTTACACTTGCATAGGTCTACTTAGGAATAACCCCAACAAGGGATGGGCTATCATTTGACAACTTCTTTGAGTCAATGCTCTCAACTTTTCAAGTATAACTCTAGACTACTGGGAACGTGCTTATGATTTATCAACAAACGGCGCACTAAGTTGCTCTTTTTCCTCCTCGTCATCTTTCTGGAAGCGTATTACTTACTGAATTTAATGCTGGCGGTTGTCGCAATGAGCTACGAAAGCGAAGCTCGACTCCAAGATCAAGGTTATATGACCTGCGCTGAAAAGCTGATGAAAGTTCGTAAAAAGTCAAACTTTAGATTCGACGATGACCTCGCCAAAATCGACATTTGGCAAGATGACGCACTACCACAAGCGCACAAAATCCGAAATTGAGATGAGCGGGCCGAAAAGGCTCAAGTTACGCATGATGATGATGAAGACAGACAAACAGGGTGGAGTATGTGGCACGATTTTTGGGCTGATTGGGATGCACATGACGCTGGGAATGCAAGCCGATACGGATGATAAAGGTTAGGCTGGCGTCCGTTGGTAGCTTGGCCTATGATCCTTTTGACAGGGGTATTGCAAGAATGGTTGTTTTAAAATTATATTTAAAAGATCACAATCGTTGAGAGAACTTAAGAAAGTTCATGATTTAGATCAATCATTTGTTGAAAATCACGATGATGATAACATTGAGGACCTTAACAATGAAGAAACTAAACCCAGGAGATAAGTCAGAGTCGGACGTTGACATTGATGCAGAGAGAGCAAGCTCACTATTGCAAATAATATAGTTATTTTAGCATTAATTATTAAAAAATCAGCAGCTAGCTAAGCTAAACTAATATTGGGCAACATGAAAACGCTTCACCGCTTTTTTAGCTACCAGCACTTTGATGCTCCCGTTTGAAGCCCTTCCGCATGTGAATTTGCTTGTTGTTGTGCATAAATGGTCCCAGGTCAAGGGCCTCTGTGACATAATTTTGGTGGGGTGGCGCTTATAACTTAAAAGTTATGAAGGTTTCAATTTTAACTCATAAGGATTACATGCAACTTTGATGCTCCCATTTGAAGCCCTTCCGCATGGTGAATTTGCTTGTTGTTGTGCATAAATGGTCCCTAGATCAAGGGCCTCCTGTGACATAATTTTGGTGGGGGTGGCGCTTATAACTTAAAAGTTATGAAGGTTTCAATTCTTATCATAAGGATTACATGTAACTTTGATACTCCCGTTTGAAACCCTTCCGCACGTAGATTTACTTCTAACTGGCATAGAGGGCCCTTATGGTAAGGGCCTTTTGTGGTGCAATTTGGTCGAGGTGTTTGACGGTTACAAAGTTACCGTTATAATTTTTTTAAATTAGAATTTAGAAAGAAATATATAGCCCTGATAATTGATTTGGTGTATTTTTAATGTTTATGGAGGTTAAAGAGGTTTGAAGGACTCGGGGCCCTTAATTTGTCGTTTTTTTTAAATTTGGAACGTGGTGAGGGGTACCTCCTTACCTGGGTATTTCGGCATACACATGAGCAGATACACAAAGCAAAATAATACAAAACACAATGGACGTGCGTATCCCTTCTTATGCACAATCGCTATGAATCTTTTTTGTTGAAAGTGTTTTTAAACTCACAAAGGCTGCCACTTGTTCAATTCACTTTCATTTTCTTTAGTTCTGTGACCAATTTACTTGCGATTCGATGAGTATGGTTAGGATTCTTTGTACAGAAAGCCATTTTTCGAATGGGAAATAGAGCACGGCTTCTGTTAACATTATCATGATATGAAAAGTTAGAATGCTGTTATTTTAACGCATACTTATGAATTTGCACATGCTAAACCATACCTAAGTTAAGTCCGTTGGAAGTTTGCGTTTATCCCTTGATGGTTCTGCAAATTATTTTGTTTTTGAATTTTGAAAGTTCATAAAAAATTAAAGGTAACTAACTAAGTCAATGCGATGAGGTTTTATTATGTTGAAATTAATCGATCTGTAAACTGAAAAGTGATGCATGATCAACTTTTATGATGGTAGGCCGCTGTTATGAGTTTGTGGCGTGTTTGCAATATGCATAATAATATTGAAGTTGTGATGAGTTATCATCAAATTATTCATTCAATCATATTTTAATCCATCAACGTAGATGGTGACTTGACATTGAAATGAGAGCATGCATGACATAACGTCTGAAACGGTATAAAAAAGTTTTATGTTTTATGCATGCGCTACCTTTACCAATTTGTAATGAACATTAACTGTGTAAATATGTGCCTAGCGTACCTAACCATGTGCTGCACACAAAAGATTATCTCTAACTTTAATTTATTGTAAATATTGACATTCGTGGGACTGGGAGAGTGACATGCTGCGCAATGCCGAACTGAAATGAGGGTGTATGAAAATCAACAGTAAAGTATGTTCGTTTATGATTACATTTTAAAGGTCTTACTAAAAGTGCCAAAAACGAAGAATGTTTCATATTTTGATAAAGAAACACTTTTCTTCAAAGTCTTTAATTGGCTTGACTTTAACAAGTCGATTGGAAATGAAAAATGACCACCAGAGAAGTGCATGAAAAGTCGTCGACTGGAGCAAATAGTGACGCTAGATGTGAAGGTTAAAGTTGAAGGTTTTTACCTTCGAGGCCAATGATTATTAATGGAAGATTCTGGATTTGAGCTTAATAATTATTACTCGTACTTCGATATATGTTAGCTTACCGATAAGAAAAACTATCTATTGATATGCACATGCACATTGGTCTAACCACACACCTCAAATTCGTTCACAAGGGTGGATCTTTCCTACATCCAAGATCAAACCCTATAAAATTAATTGAATGTTTTGGTTGTCGATGTGCTCATTCATGTATAATAATATTAACCACTAATTATAATATCTTGATAGTTCTACCTGGATGAAGACGTTGTTATTAGTTGTTAATATCTACTGCCAGCGAAATGAAATGCATGAAAAACGGAATCATTTTGAAGTACATACATACATGGGAAAGCAAAGCCATTTATATATCACTGTTGTTGTGAATCATTATGAACTTTTATTTTTTATTGCTGCGATTCGTAATAAAAAATTATCTATATAGTTTCATGACGGTTGCCTCAAATTAGCATTAAAGTCTCAAAAGTAAAATTAAAAACTTTATTCCTTGGACAATTTAAGCTTGCATACTGTTCTTTGTTCAAATATTTTTCATACCAGTGCAATGTAATCTGTATCTTACTCTGACAAAACCAAAACCATTATATTTTCATGTGGTATGTAAATACCCAGTGGATGCATAATATATTCTAACTTCATGTTGTACATTTTATTTTATACTAGATATAAAAAAAAGACCAGAACTATAGCCTCTGATCCAGGACATGAACTCAGCTTTCATTTGAATGCAAAAGGTCTACTAACCTTCATATAAGATCATTGCAAAAATGTTCTCTGACACGAAACTCAGTTTACCACACATTTTCACGCTTGTCTATTCTAATGTAATCATTATCATCCTGAAATGCGTCCAAGCAAGAATATGAGACTCATATTATATCCAGTGCCTTGCAACAAAGTTGCTACAAAGCATTTATAATGGTCCTAATAGATTTTTGTTGGTATGAGAAAAGTGCAAATGAGACTCCTTACTTGCAGGATAAAAGTGTTATATTATACGATCTTGGTCTTGGTCTGCCACACTATCGGCATGCCTGAGTTCTTCTCGGAGAGAGACTCATTCGAATGGATAACAGTATTGCGATATTATGGAAGATGAAAAAATGTGATAGCCAAACCCGATCTTCCATAATAAAAAAAGTACCTTCGTCCTTATGCTTGCTTCTCAGCTTTGCATATACCAAACACTATATAATGCAACTTGTTCTTACATATATATTTTTAGCATCTTGGTTATATCAAGGATCCTTGGGTTATATATATGATATGAATAATGATTAAAGACTGGTGCACCGCATCTTTTGTACATGCAAATGACATGACCATTTTTGTCAACTGTGTAAATGTGCTCAGTTATTAACACAAATACAACACATGTCTGCATTTAGCATTAGTAGGCCGAATGATATGATTCTGTCTGTCTGTTGCTCCATGTCCATATGCACAGATACAGACGCACCTGGACTAAAATACCTAATAACGTTATCATCATTTTTTATTTCTATTATTCTATAACAGGTGTGACTCGCTGACTGCGTTGTAGCTACAAAGCAGGTTTTGTTAGAATTATGTAATTTTATACAAAGAATACAAGAAAAGCTCTATCTACTATTCACTCAGGCAGTATAGCTGCCAACTACACACGTGACGGAAGTGAATGATCCCTCGTCTAAAGACAGCAAGTGTTAATGAGTTTTTAAGTGATTTGTTTGTGCAAGACCATGACTCTAACGAGCTATGCATGCAACAAAATACCAAACCAAATCAGTTACTAATAATAAAGACGTTTTAAAACCCACTAAATATATCAGCAACAGTAGTGAAGAATATGTCGGGTTCAGTGAGACGTATACTGAGCCAATGGCTTAAAGACTTCAGAAAGAATTACTCTCAGGTAAAAAAAACTCGTATTTTTTGTATTAAATATGAAATCATGACAGTTGTTATAAAATTAAATTTATATTACCTTCGACAAGACGTTTTCTTTAAGATGTCCACACTTGGATTTGTATTCACTGGCTCACAATTTTACTTACACTTACCAACGCATCATAAAGATTTTGAGCTCAATATTTGCTGCATACACTAAGAGATAAGATGTCCTTGAGAGAAAAAAATAAAGAGTTCAGTTCAAAGCTCACATAATTTGCAATTCGCATCAGCTCAACCATCAGTTCTTTACTCTTATTATACTAAACGTATATATATTTTTGGCAACTGATCCCAATAAAAAGGTACTTATAGGTTGAGAGATCGCAGAGTAAATGCATGTACTACGACGAGAAACGACAAGTTTTGGCAATTGCGAATCAAAATGAAATGATAATTTTCCTGTTTCCGTTCCACACATTACTACACACACACTCACATTATGTTCCAAACCAAACTTTTGTGTAGTATAGTCACCAACTGTGCATGAAAGCAGAGTTGGAGAGGATGTGGATGTGCAGTAACATATTACATTTCTTTCTCTTCGAGGATAATCTTAAGTAAGATCAGTTGTGTTCATTTGGTAAGCCCTGGAGCAACTGAGTTGAAGAGTTGAGATGTGAATAGAAAACGTGTGTGTGTGTGTTTGCCAGGGTATGCATAGTATTGGCCATATCTCCCTGTTTCTCTCTAAAAATCCAAAAGCTCATGTAACTTACGGACACTGGTTTGGTAAAGAGAGAAATGTACAGCACAGGGAAGAGCATCAGCAGGGAAGAAATGAAAAGTGAAGCAGGAGCAGAATGAAGATAAGGTTGCGACATAGTCTGCCCATATTCACAGGATCATGCTTGCTAGTTTCATGATATGACATGGTCCTTTTATTATATCAAACTATTACGGGAGAAAAGCTTCATTCATGAGCGGCTATGTCTATAGCTAATATACTATAAGTAAATGAATATATATATACGTACGTTTGTATTAGAAGAACCCACATTTATACCAAAATGATCTGTTGGGTGATATTCATTTCACGTAGAAAGTTGCTATCACCAGCTCATCTATAAGTAAAAGTGGCCCAGCTTGGTGCATGTGGCATACTAAAAGAGAATCTGAGAAATGGAATTCTTGGGTGCATGTATGTATAATATGTGTATCCCCATGTTTCTCCAAATTTCACGCTATACAAAAGTGTAAGAAGGGCTAACATTGTTTGATGGAAAAACCTTGCTCTGAAATGCCAAAGTATATTAGAAGGGAAAGGAGATAGGAACAGGAAAAAGCCTTTTTATGAACACGATGATGATATCAAATAAGTGGACTACGGAGAGAGAACATTCGAACCATTTAACTTTTTTATGTCAAATAATGTGTGATGGACTCACTTTGTATAAATGCAAAAAGAGGTGATGTGGTGATGAGGGTGTTACACCAACCAAACTTGCTTTCTATACAATTTGGTATAAATTGAAGTTTGTTTGCTCGGAGCGGACCTGAATGGTATAGTAGGTAGGTAGTATACTAAATGTAGCCTTTTCAGAGTGTGTTTACCCTTGGAAAAATACGTGTATACGTGTATTCCATAGAGGTTCCATTATTTTATCGTCGGTCAGGTGAAAGTCATACATTTCCTGATAACACGTTCACCAAATAACTCAACTAGAGTAAGAGTAGCGAAAACGAAAAATGCTGATGGGAAGAATTGCTCAAATTCCCAGCTCAGAGATGAAACGATGATGAAGGATACATAGATACGGTTTATAGAACGTGTCTGTATTTTTCCCACATTTGCTTGTATGCATGTACGAACGATGTTGTGCTGTTTAGCATTTAGCAGAGGAATCGGGAGCAGTTGAGGTCCACAAGGATTTTGCTTGTAAGGTTGCCAATCGCCATAATGTTCATTATCGTTTTATTTTCTCCTTGTGCAACTAGGCCACAACGATGTAAGCTCCCTTCTTTTGTGAAAACACTTTATATTATGTACAAAAGTGGGAACTACCTAGAAAATCTAGCAGCTATTGCCTTCAGCGTACAACTTGGTTTTCAACACAGGCTTCTCTGAAATGGGTTTTATCATAACGAAATTAGTTTATCTACTTGCTCATGCTTGGGTATGAGATTTAATGAATGAAGCAACTTCTTTCTGAGCAGTATGAAAGTAAAGTAGAGCCAAACTCTGCCAAAGGTCATAGTCATGTCTCTCGTAATGATATTTTAAACGTTGGCAGCTTCAAATTAAAAGTTGAAAAATATATTAAAGTCTTGAGCGTTTCAGGTTTCCATTTATCATAATTAAATTGTAAGTTGTTTTACAATTTTACATGGGCATGCTCCAAGTTTGTAATAATCAGGAAGGAAGGGATTCGAAATAAATCTCTAAAATATTAAAAGTACTCTTTAGGCTTATAATAGGCGAATCCACATGAGAAAAAAACTGTAGATATTTACCAAGGACCTATCCTCCATTTACAAAACGTGACAGTCGTTCGTACCAATGAATAATATATCATTTTAGTTAAAAATGGAAGATGTTGATGTTAGTTGTTCTTTTCGTTTTCAATTTCTCATATTATGTATCATGTGCCCTTGTACACCGTAGGCGACTGCCAGCGCCAGCCCACGTCTCGCTCCCACAGTGAAGGAAACCAGGAATGGCAGCCGTCTGGAAGAATTTCGAATGAAGCAAGATGTTTTACCTTTCTCCGCGTTCCTTACGGATAAACATGGACGGCAACATAACTACCTTCGCATTTCAGTTTCAGAGAGATGTAATTTGAGATGTAAGGACTTTTCTCTTCTCGAAAATATAAGCTAGCATAAGCAAATTATAGAAGTTGGGGAAAATTGAGCCACTTTCTCAAGAAAAAATTGGGACATTCCCAAGAAACCAAATAGTAATTTTTTGGAGACGATACTTCCTCCGGCTATGCATAGACAAGTAGGAAGGAGTTCAAAGAAAAGAAAAATACATATATTTATGTGCAAACGCGAGCAAAAAAATGATACCCAAAGCGAAAGTTTATAAGATAGAGTTTCCTGTTATGTAATACTTGACTCCACTATACATTCCATCTCAGCTCTTATTGAGTCAGTGTCTCAATTTCCGTATCGTAATTGCTCCAATGCTTGAAATATGGATGGCAAATTTTGATCCTTATATAGGCACCTATTGCATGCCAGAAGAGGGTGTTCCACTGACGCCATCAAGTAAACTTTTAAGTGCAACTGAGGTCGTTCGTGTGGCAAAGTTATTTGCGAGTCAGGGCGTTGATAAAGTTCGTATCACTGGAGGAGAGCCTCTTTTGCGGAAAGATCTTCCAAGAATTATTGGTAAGAATAGAAAAGAAAAACGTGACTTGCCCTTTCGCGTAAAATGTGTGAAGCATGTATCTTTAATGTCATTGCTTTATGCTTTCACCACCACATGTTGTACACGCAGAGCAACTTCACGAAATGAATCTGAAATCAATTGGGATCACAACGAACGGAATTCTGTTACCCCGTCTCCTACCCGAGCTTATATCTAGCGGTGTCACCGCAATTAACATAAGTCTGGATACGCTCATACCACAGAAATTCGAAAAGATCTCGAGACGTCCACCGAGTGCTTGGTATAAAGTGTGGAAAGGTATTAAAATGGCAGAAAAGTTAGACCCCCAAAAGTATACCCTCAAACTGAACTGCGTTGTTCAAGGAGGAATCAATGATGATGAGATCTGCGACTTTGTCGCATTGACAAAGGATCAACGAATAGACATCAGATTCATCGAATACATGCCTTTCAGCGGAAATAAATGGGATGTAGCCAAAATGGTGTCATATCAGCAGATGGTAGACACTATTCGAAAAGTGTATCCCGATTTTCAAAAACTAGAAGATCCTTGGAATCATACAGCAAAGGTAATAAAAAAGTTTACAACATTCAATGAATGACACAAAATATTTTATTTTGGAAGACAAAAATATTCCCTACGTAAAAAGTAAAAGTTTTTCCAAAATAACGTTTTCTACTCTCTCCTCTCTAATATAGGCCTTTCGGATTCCTGGCCATGTGGGCCAAGTTGGTTTTATAACTTCCATGTCGGAGCATTTCTGTGGTGGTTGTAATCGCTTGAGGATAACAGCAGACGGAAACTTGAAAGTGTGCTTGTTTGGAAATGCTGAAGTTTCGTTAAGGTACTTTCATATTTATACCCTTTTGCATTCTATTCACCCATGTGTTTTACTTTCTCTTTCCTAATCTATGGGATTTCGTGATAGGATCACGAAATAAAGAGCACGAGTGCACAAAAAAAGTAGAGAAAAAAAGACACTTTTCCCTTTCCATTCCCTCGTAACAATTTTTACAGATGTGATGTATGATGTTTGCTTTTAAAATTATTTTTCCCGTTTCAAAAAAAGTTTTTATTTTATTTATATATACATATATTTACATGGGAGGTTTGTCCCTGTCCCAGTTTCCCAAACCTTTTATATTGCTCATATATTTACTAGGGATGCCATGCGGGACGGAGCTAGCGATGAAAAGTTACTTTCTCTCATAGGAGATGCTGTGCAACGTAAACACCCAAAGCATGCAGGTTCGTATAGCAAAAATAAATTGTAACCTTAATTTGCAAATTTCCTAGTGGCAAATTTGTTTAAAAGTACTGCATGGCTTTCCTTGACGAAATTACATTGCCTACTCACTACTGCTAGTGTCGTCGGGGGAAGGACATTTTTGATTTTGGTCATGCCTCTATCACAATGCAATACAAGATTTAAGAAAAATATAATATGTGAAATGAGGAAATATACGATTTGCCATTCTGAACACTTTTGAGCCAGAGAGTTGAACTAGAAACATGTTTAATGCTCTACAAATAAAAAGCTTGTTCTTTGTTCAACTTTCTCTCCTTTTCCATGTAAAAACTGAATTTAATTATTCATAATGCTCTCACAGCCTTGTTTTCTCTTCTTTCCCCGTCCGTGATGTTTTATCCTGTTTTGTATTGTTTGTACTATGTACAGGAATGCTGAATTTAGCCAAGATGGAGAATCGACCCATGATTTTAATCGGTGGGTAAGGCTTAAAATGTATGTGTCTATCTCAATGTAACGTTCTTTTAATTTTAGACCATAACTCTTTCTACCAAGAAAATTATTCTTGTGATCATGAATTAATAATAAACATCATGCCCAAGTCAAAGTCATTTTAAATTTTATGCTTCCAAAGAAGCTAATGCATGCATGCATGAACAACACATTTGATTTGGGTAGAGTGTGAAAGCACAAGCGTATGTTGAGGAAAAGCTTTGCTTTCACTTTCTATGAAAGACAGCAGCAGCTCTGAGAGAAAGCTCTAACAGGATAATATTATTCTTGTCTTGGCTTAGGAGACAGCTTCATCCCAGCTACATGCCATCCGGTTGGACGTGTAGGTATTAAGGATGTGTTGCCTCTTGCACCAAAAACATCTAACCCCGGACACCGACAACTTGATTGTGAACATAATGATTATGATCAGTTGAATGTTGCAGCATTTCCTTCATCGTCAAAATCATATTACTCCTTGTACTCATCTTTCGCAAACAAACCAACACACTACAGACACCATCAACTACTCCGCAGTTTCTCCACGACAAAACTAGACAATAATAATAATAACAATAATCCAGATTCTCCTTCCAGTACTACAACATCCTCTAGTCTGAGCCATGTTGACTCCAGGGGGAAAGCACAAATGGTGGATGTAAGCGAAAAGAAAGTGACAACTAGGGAAGCCGTAGCAGAAGCAACGGTTAATTTAAGCCATGAAACATTTCAAGCCGTTGCTGATAATAAAATGAAGAAAGGGGATGTACTCACTGTAGCACAAATTGCAGGGATCATGGGAGCAAAGCACACATCTAATTTAATCCCACTATGCCATCCTCTACCTTTGCACAAAGTTGACGTTAATCTGGAGCTCAACTATGAACGACGCTGTGTAATTATTAGAGCTTTGGCAAAAACTACGGCAATGACTGGAGTGGAAATGGAAGCTTTGACTGCAGCCACTGTTGCTGCACTGACTATTTATGATATGTGTAAAGCAATGGGACACTCCATTACCATTACAGATATCAAACTAATTAAAAAATCCGGTGGGAAATCTGACTATAGCCTTAAGCAATAGTCAGAAATAGCAATAGGACGGGAGTAGTGTAATAATTAATTTGTTTAAAAAAATTTATTACAGAGTATATATCTATATTACATTTGTACACGACTGCTAACCTAATTATGATAACATCCTGTTTCATATATATATGTATAAATATATATTATAACCTATTGAAAGCAGACGGGAATAAAGTCATTTTTCGTATAATATAAAACAAACATTCTTATTGTTACAAGATTCTCATGTCTAAAACCTCTGAATCATTCCTGTCGGAGCACTCGTTCCAGGAACCGGCATGTGGCTACTAATACCCGTTGGAGTACCTTGTCTTGGCACCGCAGCAGCCGTGGTGGGTACATTCTGCTTTATGTCTTCATATACGCGAACAGCTAAAGAAGCTCTTGGACCCGTCATCCAAATTCTCCCTTCATAATCCACTAGAGATGTGTCAACCGTAACGTTTGTAACGCCTGGGAGCGTCAATGATAGCAAAAACTGAGCTTGGAAGAAATTCCTATGTGGTACAATATCTTTGACGAGTTGTAACTGTTCTTGATGGGCCTAGATTACAAGTGGTCGAGAGGAGAAGAGATAAACTCTTGAGTTAATAATAAATGGCATGCTGATGGTGTAAGATTATGTATATAATAATATTTACCTTAACATCCATCATATGACCTCGTGGATTTGGTGGAGGAGCGGAAGTAACTGTAATACGAATGGCTTTAGGTCTTCTAAATGATGTACGCATGTTAGAAATCTTTGCGCCCTGATTTCCACTTTGTTGCAGCACACCTTCAATTTTCAGTGCTAAGTTGCTTCCAAGCAAAACAGGGACGCTATCGCCTCTAGGCTGTGGTGAAACAGCAATCTAAAATATAATTAAATGTTAAATTTGTGATTTTGCGATATCATAACGGCAACCAAACTAGTAAAACTGAACGAGAGACTTACTTTAGTTCTTGTATTTTGTAAAGTTTGAAAAAAGAATCGAGGATACGCAAGAGGGGTCTCTATTAGAACGCCAAACGCCTCCCTCAAAATCATGATTTGCTAAAACATACCATATTAAAATTTAGGATATACAACAGAGCTCACAGACAATATCTTTTGAATATACACTTAATTAGAACATATAAATTGAATAAATCAATGAATTTAAATTACTTCAGGAATTATTCTTTGTGAAGACGTGGTAGTTCGCATGATTTCAGCAGCCTTCTTGCATGCAAGTATTAATGACCACGAATTTCCAGCTTCAATGTAGTTCATCCTGGTACAGAAAGTGAACGGTGACTCATCACCCGAAAATGAAGGATGGTCTTTCGATACAACGACTTTTTCAATTGCTCTCGAAACCATAAGGCACATTTGTTGCAATCTAAAAGAAAATCATACGTTTGCCTTAGGATAAATAGTTCAGCAGAATTGATAAACAATCAATCAATGGACTTACATCTGAATATTTAGTAATGAAGTATTGTCAGCATCAAACGCAGTTTGATACAATCGACCATACATGTCACTGATAAGTTGGAAATCTCGAACAGACTTCCGCATCTGTAAAACAAAAACATTACCATCAGCATTGGAGTTGCTTTACAATCACGTAGTTGACGTAGTTCGTTCTCACGTTAGTTAGTTCTCGTTTACCTGTGTAACAACGCGGCCATACTTTAGCAAATCATCCCTTGCTGCTAAAGCAATACTTTGGGCAATGGCTGGTGGAGGGGATAATTTAACAGCGTTGCAAGAAGTTAGAAAGTTTGTGAAAGCAGCCAGCATTTCTGATCTTAACCGCACGAATTCGATTTGAAATTGTAGAGACCAAAGTGGACAACTAGCAGCCTATAAAAAGGAGAATTCGTTAACTATTGATTGTCTTTCGATTACTATAGTAATTTATTTCCATTCCAGCGTACGATAAGTAAACTCAAACCTTTAAAGTATTCACTGCCTGCACGTACGAGCTACCGGCGGACATTAACCTAAGATGTATAGTTTTGGATTCATCTTTAGACAAGAGCTTCTCCGCTTGAGCTATCAATTGCAATGAAGACAGCCAAAAGTGAAAATTTTCAGATGACACTGTTTCAGGCATTGCATTCAGTGCTATTGTGGCAATATTAGGTTGTCCGTACCTAAAAAAGCACAATTATATACATAGTTTAAGCTATGAGTTTACTACGCTTGAACAAGAAGTAACTTTCATTTACCGTAATGCATTTCTCGACAGTCGATACGCAAACCACATGCAAGAAGACGACATTATATTATTAATCACTTGAGAAACTTTGTTGGACAAGGAAAATCCCTGATGCGCTTGAAAGATTATGGCAATCAATACAGCCTGTAATAAGGTTAACATAAAGAACAGCTATACTGCATAGTCGATATAGACAGGTTCATTGCTCATTATAATTGATTTTTCATAAAACTCACCACTGTGCTATTTTCCTCCTTCAAAGCAGATTTCTCAAACCGTAAAAGGACAGACAATATATCTGGCATGACCTTTTGAATTGCATCTTGACTAAAACTTCCAATAGAACCAATAGCTTGGCACACTAAATTTCTACTCTTCACTGTTATAATACACAAAACGAAAATGTGTGTCAAATCTGGTCCATAAACTTATATTTTATGATCCATCATAGAAAGCAGAATATTAAAATATATGCATACCTGATAAAGTATTCCGATTAATTTGTTTAATCATCGCACTACAAAACCAACCACACAAGCTTGGTTCTGCTTTACACAACACAACCCCATAGGACAGACATTTTTCCAAGTCCTTTAATAGTTCTTCTTTCTCCTTATCTTCAGCCGTCTCCAATGCACAAATTGTGTTTGCTAGTGATTCTATACCAGATTTTGCCATTTCAACAAGGTTTAAACTGGATGTAGGAGCGCCAGCACTTTTCCTATTCATCCAAATGAAAGAATGCAACTATTTTCATACGGTATCTTTTACTTTGATTATTTAACATGTCCCTATAGAGTAGAGAATTGAGAATTAATGGAAAAACTTTAACTATTACCAATTAACTGCGATAAATGTAGAGATTTCAATAGCCTTTAGTGCAACCAACATATCGGATGACTCAATACTTGATTCCAACAGTTTCCACAAAGGGGAGTCTAAATTAGCATGTAACACACTTAATAAAAACTAACCTAGAAATGATAAATAAATTTTACAAACGAGAACATTGTACCTGCAGTATAAATAAATTGAAGAATTGCTGATGAGGAGGTAATGCTGCTAATAACATCCAAAGCAGTATAAACTATTTCATTGTGCAAATTGACGGGTTCTTCATCAGTTTCCATTCGGTTTTCAGCGGGGATAATAGAGCTTATTAGCGCAGATATATGCGATGCTTCCCACAAATGTCCTCCTTTCTCTCCAAGACATTTCAAGTCATTTAAAATACTAAGCTTGACCTTAGCTCTGGAATCATCCAAATGGGAGAGGAGAAAGGAAACCTAAACAGACAGAAAGAGAGAGACAGAGGTAATTTTCATTGTATTGTTGCAATCTTGCTTTCATTAAGAATTTATTAACCTGTTCAGTGAGATCAGTGATAGTGGCTGCAGCAAGCTGCGTCAATGTGTGTAAAATAGTAGTCATAAACTCTTCTGAGGGATAATTGACTAAAAGCTCTTGACAATTTTTCCGCACCTACAAAATCAAACTTTAAAATTATGTTCTAAATGGCCATTTGGTGTATACTATTCATAAGCCAATAGCCATACCATAGAAGCAGTTCCAACGTCGTGGTGCATGTATTGAAATATGCAAATCAGTCGCAGTTTCAAATCTAGTGGAGTGGACAATCTTTTGACCATTGATGAAATTTTGGTACACATTGTGGTTCCAAATGTTCTGTTGAAAGTCAAATTTAAGCATGCTTAAATTGAAGACTTGCTTGGGATGAATGAAACAAAAAAAATTAAAAAATTGGCATACTTTGATCTCTTCGCGAAGCATGCGGCAGCGTAAATAGCTGCAGAAACTTCGACTCTGTCATGAGAGTCCAAAGCGACACGGATACTATGATGTACTGGTTTCCTCTCTGGAATCAATGCTGACAAACTTCCCAACGTCCGCAGGGTCAGCGCCCTGGCAATAGGATCGTTGGCATGTATTACGCTAAAAATTCTCCGCACAAATTCATCCACATTCAAGATTTTCTGGAGGTGACTTTCACTCTGAAGACATACGCGAAGGACCCACAGCCTCAAGAAGTTGGAGCCGGTACGGAATACATCCGCCAATTTGAGAAATGCCGAGTTAATTAAAATTGGGAAGGGATATCGCTCAAACAATGCTGGAAATCTTACAATGGCTTCACACTGGTCGCCAATTTTGTTGGATCGCAAACCTATATTCCCAAAGAGATTGTATAAGCTACCGAATGGATGCTGAAAATAGTGGCAATTCCATACAACCATACCTTTATCCAAGTCTGTCAAAGCAGTATTTGCATCCATTTCCGGCTCCCCCAAACCGAATCCATTTTCAGCGTTTGAACGCATTTTGGTGTCAATGCACTTGTGAAGCAAATGATATCAAAACAAATAACAAAGTTTTTGAAGAGTCCTAAGATTAGATGGAGGATGGCAGTGAAAATTTCAATTCATTAACTTTTCATTCTAAATGCACGTTACATTATGGACTTACAGGTTCTTTCTCCTGATCAAAACAAACCGCATCATTGCCGGATTTTGAAGAGTGCACTTATGCCAAAGAGTCCACAACAAGCGAGTGAAAAGGATTTGTGTCATTCATAAGAGTACATAGTAGACTTCTGTACACAGTTCGCGCGTCCATTTAGGGGAAAGCAGAAGAACAGCTCTTTGCCAGAAGGACACCCAAGGATGTCTACATGCATTATCCTTTTATATGCAAGATAACATTATGCAAAAACGACTGTATCCAAAAATCATAATCTGTTTTATTCGCTTGGTTGGACTAATAATTCCACTTGATTGTGTTAATAATTATATCTCTAATTTTAAATTGAGATTCCTAGCGTCAATGTGTTCCTACTTTCGGTTGACCTGAGGTCCAATGTTAATATGTTTGAAACTATCACCGGAAACGATGCCACGGACTGGGCCTTCCAAATTGAGAGCATAGATATCAGCGGCTATTTCTTCTAAGCTAATTTCTCCATCCGCCTTGGCGTCCTTCGTGGCCTTGTCAACTTCAACGCGCACTTCATTGTCAATACTCTTAAGTTCTTCAGCCGTTGTGAGCCCAGCGTTGATAATTTTATCTTTAAAAGATGTAATTGGATCTCTACTTTGACGAACTTCTTGGATTTCTTCTCTGGTTCGGTATGATGTTCCAGGATCTGACATGGAGTGACCAGAATATCTGAAACGATAACAAATGCATATTGTATTATATTCGAAAATGCATATAGGAACTAACGTAGAGTTAATGATTTACCTGTATGTTGCTGTTTCCATTAAAACGGGACCCTGGCCATCTGTACACATTTGCTTAGCAAACCTTGTTGCTTCTCTAACAGCAAGAACATCCATACCATCGACCTATAAATAAACAATTTGAAGACGAATTAGTTCATAGACTACATTAGCACTGAACAGTGTCAAGTGTTGTTGTGGCTTTGTATCTTACCCATATTCCAGGAACAGTATCTCCTCTGGTATAGTAATTTACGTTTGCCGATGCTCTTTCAGCAGATGTGCCCATGCCATAACCATTGTTTTCACAAACAAAGATACACGGAAGATTCCACAGCTTCGCCATGTTGTAAGCTTCAAAAATCTGGCCTTGATTAGCTGCACCATCACCGTACAGTGATATATTTATTCCCCCATCGCCTTTGTACTTGTGTGCGAATCCTAAGCCAGCTCCGAGAGGAACCTATATTGTGTATGGGAAATATAATAATTGAAGTTGAAGAACAAAAATGAAATGTACATACAAATACATAAATAGTAAAAAAAATTAGAATTGTACTCACTTGATCACAGTTACCGAAAGTTCTTTACCAAATTAAATACATGCTTTTTATTAGTAAAAGAAGTTAGTTACCTGTACGCAGTGATAATTGTGTCCACATCACTCATGGCTTTCCTCATACCGACGGCACAAGCTTCTTGACCTGAATACAAATGGCAAAACCCTCTAACAGCTTTCTCCTTGTAGAGGTTGGATGCAGAAGTTTCCAGCCTTCTGATTGCTTGCATCTGACGATACCTAAAATCAATTACATAAAACTTACTCATTGTACAATGTTTCCTTTAAATAATTGTGCTGTTGAAGCTTACATATGAAGCGCATCTTCTTTATTACACGTCACCGTAGTAGAAGGGCCTGACTCCAACCGATGAAGTTTATATGGCTTGGTTTCAAACGTTGCTTCCGTCGAGTATGCTTTGGATTTTGAAAGTGGCCAAATCTAAAACAAAAATTAATACATCAAATTCATAATTATTCAGCATTCTATTTCATTATCCTACACCAGACCCTTCCTTCCATTTTACATTTATCCAAAAGAACGGGACCTCTCACCTTCCATGAGCCATACTTTAGATTTCAGATGAGAGATTTAAATAGACATGCAGGTTATGTCGGTTTCCAGTTAATCAGTCAGGTCGTCCCAACCATATAAGACAGAACAGATGTGAGAAAAAGTCGGAAAAGAAGTACAAAATATGTAATAAAATACGATTATGCGACCTATCAAGAGGTTGGGGGAAAACAACAATTAGTAAAAGACAATGCAAAGGAATAGGGCTGCAAATTTTTTATCGACTCAGCGAATTTGCAAGTGGCAGTCCAAAGTTGACGTGATTTAACCTAATTAAACCTAGAAGAGATTTAAAATATTTACATTTCTGCTGAGGGCCGGGGTTGACCGTATCATTTTGGAAGGAAGCATGGACATTCTGCTATATTTTTCGTCACAATAATTTCTAATTTAATACTGTCTTCTTCACTCCTCCTATAGCTGCTTCCAAGTAATCTAAAATAGTTGATAATTATTATTCCTCACAGTCCAAATTGATAACCTCCACTTAAATCAGATTTGAAACTTGTTAAATACCTTCCTTCCGTCCTTTTCAAAATGTACTGCCGAAACCAGCTGGCTCTCCAATATACTTCAACCGTGTTGGTAAGGCATAAATGCTGGAAATTGGTAATCTTTTCCTGTATTCCTGTATATCCGACCGTATTTTGTGCTTAGGTATCGTATTTGTTGGGCCAGCACATGTGTATTGAATATACCGATTTCTGTATGGAATGAACTCAATGAATGCTATGGAAGGAGGAGGAACGGACTGAGCAGGTGCACAAGAGTGTAATTTTGCAAACAACGTCAGCCACAATCCTTTCCAAAGGAGGAAGATCATGTGAAATCTGCTCTATTATGCACCTATGCATTCGGCATGTACATATAAGATGTTGGTTGAATCAGACCACACATTCACCATACTTCTACCACCATCATATCACATTTGAGAAGGATATGAAAAGTAAAATTGAGCTGGTTTGATTGCAGTTTTTCATCAAGATCATGCCGTAGGTCGGTGTCGCGTGTGAGCTGGTAAGTAAATGCTTTAGAGCTTTGGGATGTGGCGTGGGATCTGGGATGATGATAAAGTGTTGGATATTCATGCATGCATAATAATTACTACTAACTCAGGTATTTTTATCCCGTTTATCTGAAATTATGATGATACGATGATAACGGGCTGCACTGTGGCTTCACTTTTTCCATCGTGAATGACATGATGGCTGCAAATTTGCAGGGTGAAATGTTTTTGCATTGGCTGTAAAAACATGCGCAAATAGTACATGGAAAGTTCCAAGACGTTGCTTTTGAAAATTGACTGTGGATGGACATTTTTGCAGACGAGAAAACTAAAAACGAATAGTTGAAATCAGACTTTCACTTTTGGCTTTCACTTTGGTACTTTCACTCTCGACTTTCTCTTTTGTGAAAGTATTTACCAACTCCTCGTTATAACGAGGTTCCGGAGGTTTATTGCAAATATTTGGTAGAAAAAGACGTGAAAGCAAAGATGTTATGATTAACCAAACCCGGTTTTTCAAACAGTTTTATTAGTTTTTTATACATCTTAAAATTTAGTCCTTAATCACTTGTTTTAATCAACTAAGTATTATATAAGTTTTATATCAACATCATGTAGAACTTTACATTTTAACGTTTTTTACACCTTTCTCCTCACCTCACCACTTCAATCAAACGACCTTGCATATTATTATGTTTATAGAAGTATGTGTAATTAGTTCAAAAAACGTCCTGTTGGAGCCAATTTTTCTTTCAAAACCAGCATTTCTTGTTTAGAAAAAAATGCAAGATTCACAGTTTACTGTTTCTTTTGTATATAGCACTGAGTCTTTCCAGTTAAAAAAGAGGAAAATTTTTTTTATCAGACTCTTCAAAAATTTCCATATGATTTCACGATTTTTTTATAGTAACAAACATATCAACTCTTTCACAAATAGTGTTTTTTTATGATTTGACTCATACTTTTAGTTCATAGTTGGTTTTTTGGACATTTAAAATGCACTATAGTGGAGGAATGATTTTTTCATTGTTTAAAATTGTATTTTATATTGTTTTCATTGTTTGTATTTCAGTTGTCATCTCTGAGCAGTTTAGTTTCTTCATATAAATCACGACTTTTCTGACGACGACGATGATGTGATGAGACTATGAGACATCATTTTTTAAGAGAGAAAAAAAGTTAAGCGCCTGGTTGATTTATAGAAATAGTTATCGATTGACATTGACATTGTGATTCCTATGAGTACTTGGTACAGTACCACCTGCACCTGTCACTTCATTGTACAATAATTTAATACAAGGTGAAAAGTGACCCGGTAATTTGACAACAATGAACATTGTGGTTACTCTTTGTAAAGTAAAATACACGTGTACAAAATTTCTATCCACTTTGTCATAATAAGAACCTTTTCGAACCCACTCGTAAGTTGCTTGTCTCATTTTATTCTCCTAATATTTTTTAAAGCTTGTACGTGGAAGTTATAAACTTTCTTTTCTTGTCATACAGTCAATAGTGAGTAGCAGATTTCTATTTCTATATAAATCGCAGTTTTTTTTAAAAAAAAAAAATCAGCAATGCTTTGAGTAAAAGATCACCTGAATTTTCCTACGGAATGCAAAATTGGGAATGACTAAGAAATTTTATAAAAGTACATAAAGTTTTTGACTCAATGAGGAAACAACAATTATAAGGGTACTTTTCCGTTGGACGATATACATGCAGTGTTATTTTGACCTAATTTAAAATGAGAATTCACTTCGTTCACTACCCCTGAAGGAGGACTTATTATTCATAGGTGAAATTTCTTGGCTGGAAGCAGTGAAACCTCTCTCGCTTTTGCTGAATCAAATTGGACCATTTTCACTTTCTTAAGGCTTTTACTTGAAGTGTAAGCTTTCTCTACTAAACATTTTTGCTGGAGAATGTAGTAATTTTACATTTTGTTGGAATGTTGTTGCAAAGAAACTTCACCCATGTTCGTAATGTATTTTTTTCATATTCTGTCATCCGTTTAAACGGTGATACTTTCTCTCTAATCGTAAGTTAATGGTTACATATGAAGCATTATTTCAATCATCAACTTATCCTTTTTTATGACAACTATTAGACTTATATGAAACACACACGACGCATATTGTACGAAACAAATATTTTTTGTGTGTATAGAATATTAAGTACATAGTCAATAGTACAAAGTACAAACAGCATCAAACATTTTTTTTTCTCTTTTTGCCTTCACAGTAATTTTTTTCTTTCACGAGTAGTACATAAAACATTTTTTGGTATATGATGATTGCTTTTTTTTGGAGAGAAGATAGAAAGAGAGTACAAAGTACAAATGTATGATTTTGTTTTTTTTCTTGTAAAAATTACATATTCAAAAAAATCAACAGTACAGTCACAGTCATTTCATTTTTATAAAATGATTTTTATGTCTTTCAATTGTTGGAAGTGCTTGTTCCAGTTTTATATGTTATTCATTTCAAATTAAGTCCACATTTACATGTACTTTTTCCTGTCCATATATATTAATATATATGTATATTCCATAGTTTATATGATGATGGTAGAAAGAGCTCATACTTTCTCTAACAATGGCACGAAGGAAGATTAAAAGTGAGCCATGTACATACATACATACATACGGAGTACAGTACGAGATACACGAAGATTTTTTTTCAACAATAACGTTGCTTGCGTACTTTCTCAAGATTTCATTGTAAAGTAGTTTATGGACACCTTTTTGACGAACCGTCAGTTTTTAGTAAAAGTTATTATTGCGTTTCACCAGCAGAAAAGCACTTAAATAACGAGAATATATATGCTAATGATAAATACAATAATGTAATTTAGAATTTAACAACTTTTTTTTCATTGTCTAAAAGCTAGAGAGAATTTCGTCTAAACTAAAGTAACTAGCTTGCAACTCTTCGTTTTTGTAATTATATAGCCTTACTACAATGGAATTAGTTTTTATGCTTGTTATGATAAAAATTTCCTTACAGATCTTTATGTAAGTTAAGTTAATGTTTTTTTCTGCGAAAAAATGCACTGTGCTTTTTTGAGGGTTACTGAGTTTCATATATAATATGTAATGTTTAAAAAACAAGACAAATCGTACAAATTACAAATATGAGATCCGTATAAATCAGACTAGACGTCTTTTGTTTTCTCCTTCAAAATACGAATTTTTTAAAAGTTTCATTTACTTATTCGTTGCAACAAATCTTGTTCTCACTTTGTTTCTTTTCATATGGATTTTTGTGCAGCAGTCCGAGAATTGAAAAGGAATAATTAATTAATTATTATAATCACCCAAAACCCAAGAAGATCATGAAATATTCATAGTCTTAACTTTTTTTTGCATAATTCCAGCAAACTTTAGCCTGGTATTATACTTTAGCCTGGCAATTGGCATTTCATGCTCTGAACCTGATTTGCTTGATTGAGAACCGTCCGTGTTAGTTCAAAACAAAATTGTTCTCAGAAAACCAAGATGAAAATGAAAAAATTAAAGTAGGACAAAAAATAACAAAGTCAATAATATCACGAGAGTTACTTTCTTCCGTCACAAAAAGATAAGGTTTAATCCAAGAATCAAAAAGTGATAAAGTAATCAATTATTACTTTATACCAAATAATTATCAAACGCATGTTGGGGATCTTAGTTATAAATGCAGTGGAGATTATTAGTGTGCTTTACATTGTGAACTAATTTTTACTTTGCGAAAGTGATCAAAAGTATTTTAAAAGTGTCCCTTGTCTCATACATTATCAGTTGAACGCAAAAGATCAGCACACTATTTATCAAGCCTCATATACATACATATGACACTTTGTTGAGATTGAGAACGAATGTTTGAGAAAAGGCTGACTAAATTTCCGAATTAAAAAGAGTAAGGAAAGTAACTGACTAAAGTACAGACTTTAAGAAAATAGTGAAAATTCAGGTCTCAAATATATAATGTTTTAGACCATCTTCAGTGTTCTGAAGGCTGTTTCAATCTGTCACTTTTATGTTTGCTTGTTTTCAGGTTTTTCAATAATCAGAATAATTATAATCACAATTAAATGTACGTCTACAGTAGCGTTTTTTAAAGATGGGAAAATTGAGATCCGATATAAACTGGCTGGTACATTGTAAAAACTTTCAAATTTTCTTGTGTACTTTTAGTAAGCTGATATGGAAGCTTAGAGCCATACTAACTACGACCTATGATTTCACCTCACAAGTGTAAAAAAGATCATTCTACAATACGAAAGTTCTTCTTGCGGTAAATATCTTTCCAACCTTGCGCATAATGAATTCATATTATGTAAGCATAGGTCTAAGCTTCCTAATCAGCTTACTTTGTAAAAAATATCATCAAAGAAAGAATATAATATATATATTCTTCCTAGAAAAGATGTTGTGTTTAAACTTTCCCTTTGACAGCGCGCCGCGTACATATCCGTTCTCCCTACGTATTCGTCTTTTAAAATTTTCATCAAAAAATTTTTCTTGGTTTTTATTTCTTATTTCGACTACGCTTATTACGTTTCTTCTGCTTCCAGACTACGCGTTTCTGCTTTTTTGAAGAAGTAGGATAACAAAAAAAAGAAACAAAAACATAACTCAATCATCAATAATATATATATATTATTATAACATAAATTAAAAGTAACTTCTATAAAAAATCTAAAAATGCATAATTAAATGTTAATAATGATAGAGGACATTTTGGAATCCGTTTGTTACTGGATTAGCAGCAGCGTGAACAACCCCTGGTGGTAAAGGCGGCTGTTGCATTGCAGTCGGCTGTTGATGAGGATGTCGTCTAAAGTACGCTTGATGAGACTCCACATGATTTTGCTGATGATCAACAGGAGAGCCTGCAGGGACCACATGGACCGACTGCCCTTGAAACATGGGATTAAAATAAAGAGGTTGAGGAGGAGGATGTTGTTGAATTTGCTGTTGCTGCTGCTGTTGTTGCTGTTGCTGGGGAGGAGGGAATCGTTGCTGATGATGGTTGTTGTAGGGCATCCGATTGCCGTTAGAAATGTGACCATTGTGGTGGCCATGTCTTGGTGGTCTCGGACCTCTGGGACCTTGATGACGTTGTTGAAATAATGGTGGCCCACTGGTGGCCTGGGTAAACTGACTAGGTATACCACTAGCATTTTGAGGATTGCCAGCAGTTGCATTTCGCTGCTGCTGCGTTTGCGTTGCCCCTGCTGGAACAGGTTGCATGAACTGGACAAAACCGTTTATTTGGGGAGGTGGTGGTGCTTGTTGGACTACTGAGACCGGCGTCCTGGTACCACCTTGGTAGTTACCTCGTACCATTGTGGGCTGCTGGGATTGTTGAGGTGGCCCTTGAACAGCGGTGGCTGTCTGCTGTGGTATCTGGATTTGCATTATGGGAGGACCAACCGGGTGTTGGAAGGGAATTGCCTGCATGTTCAGATTCAGATTGGGCTGAGTGTACGGTTGATAAACTTGGTTTTGATAGACAAACATCGTGTTAGGGGGGACTTGAGCTAGTTGTGGAGGAGCTGCTGCCGCAAACCATTGTTGCTGTTGTTGTTGCTGCTGCTGCATAATTTCCTGACGCTGTTCTGCCTTCTTTTGATCCATTAACTGTAATGAATAGAGTAGAAAATTTAAAGAATTTGCTGGGTTTTTTTTGGGGGGGGGGAGGTAGATAAATTATAGTTTTAATTCATAACACCATATTCATACCTTTCTATGAATGGAATTAGGCCGAGGCTGCAGTTTTAATTTCTTCCCAAAAAGCGTCGTCCCGTCCATCACATTAATGGTATAGGGCACAGATGCGTCATGAACAAATTGGATAAAGCAATACCCCTTATGTGCAGCCCCATCTATACCTTTCGGAATTTTTATACTTTTTATTGGTCCAGCCTGCAAATTATTACAATTATTAATCAATGTTCAGTCACAATATACATTTCCTTCACTATCGGAGTATTAGTCAACATCACTCAAGGTAATTAATTTCACCTGAAGGAAGAGCTCATACAGCATAGCTTCAGTAACTTTGCTATCCAAATTCCCAACCCAAAGCACCGAATTGATTTCATCGTCCTCGGGTGCAGTATTCGCAATCTGCTCCCCGTCGAAACTCATCTTGTTGCCGTTTGATATAGTGGCCGTGTTGGCTGTGCCCAACTGAAGGGCCCCGTTCGTTAGAGTCTCCGTCCTTAAAAATTACAAAATTTGCAATTGATTAGTCAGCAAATCTTCCATATGAAATTTTTTCCCCGTGTAATTTCAGCCATATGAAATTTCACATGCTATGAAATTTTATTGTATAGGTTCATTTATGGCCAGCTTACCTGTTCGTAATTACTTACACTTTCACTCACAAAAAATGAGGTACCTTAATAATATACTATAGTATATGAATGTCGTGTTGTATAGTAATAATGAGATCCAAAATTTACGTATATCCTCTTTAATGTATTCAACAAATCAACCACTATGTCTTACTAAAATATTACTTTAAGTAGTATTTCCTTTTTGAACTCTTTATATTCCACAACAATTTCAAATTGAGTCAATGACGGTTCAAGTCTCGATATAAAATTAAAGTATCAAATTGTCAAGAATTGAAAGGCTTAAGTTATATATAAAACGTTTCTTGTTTTTGTCAGAATGATTGTGTTGTTATCAACTCAAATTCAAAGGAACGCCTAGCAAATTTCCTCCTCACATTATTAACCAAATTTTTTTCCTACTCCAGAATTAAATGCAAGTGACTCAAACCACCGCCGCAGGGAACGGAAAGGAAAAAATGACAAATGAGAACCGATCCAAATCTCTCTGATTCTCTGCAGCTTCCACCTCAAGTCATGCACATTTTTCAACTTTCTCCTCAAATTTTCCCGAAAGTAAAAGCTTTCCAGAAAAAATGCTTTTACTTTTAAATATTCTTGCTTGTCGCTATCTCCAGGTCAGTAGCCTTTATTTCCCGAAGAATTTTATCTTGATACCGAATAGTAGCACATGAGGATGTCTATGTGTGTGTCTATATAATAATAGCACTTTAATATATTTTATACTTTTTTATTCGTATCCGTCCGTGTATATTTTTATTTACGTATGAATTTACTTGTGTATCTTTCTTTTTCGGTACAAAAATTGGTATTTTGTAACCTTCACTAGAAAAAGTATGAGAAAAGGAGTAGTTTAGCTAGGTTAGGAGTAGTAGAAAAAGTGACTACAAATTTAGCTTATCCTTTACAACAATTAAAAAACGAATTTAGTCTCATTGACGAGTTTTTATTTACTATGTATATATTCATAAGAAAAAAAGGGAGAGACAGAGAGATGATAGGAGAAATAGAGGCTCTCTCTCTGTCTTACTGTATAGCAAAAAATAGCTCTAATTTAGTAACACAAAAAGCGATCAATCGTACTATGCATTACATCCAAGTCCGACTATACTCTTAATACGGTACGCAAAGCAAAGGGCTTTTTTGGAATAGGAGAATCAAGACGAGAACTTTAACTTTAGCACGGAAAATGGTACAGAGTTCTGGCTCTGCTAAACTTGGTTGATTGTAGTAGTAGTAGTAGTAGTAATAGCAGAGTAGTTCTGTTCTAGTGCATACTACTTAGGTCGGAGGATACCGATATGCATAAAAATATAGTAGTATAGTTTTGGTTACATAGGAGCTCATACAGGAGGACGGGATGGATACACACATTCATTTCATACAAATGAAAATTTTAGCGAAAAGCGGATATACTGTAGTATATTTTCCATACATTTTCTCATTCCTTCCCGTTTTCCTTCGCTGCTGCTGCTACTACAGATATGTGTTGAAGTTGAGCCTGACTCAAAATTCTTTTATATATAAGGATGGACTCAACTCCAACTGGATATCTGCATCTTGTGTACGTACGTAAGTAAGTAACGTACTTACGTAGTATAATATTTGTAGGCAACTTTATACTGCTGAAGACCGTCAGTCGTCGGCTCCGGCTCCCTTTTGGTTGCTGAAGTATACTGTACACAAAATTGTGTGTTGTTGTTTGATGCATTATCTGCACTGCACTAGGAGAAGTGCTGGTGGTTGGTTCTTGGTTATTTTTTTTCGAGGGTATGCTTAATAGGAATGTGTGTACTATAAATGTCTACATATACCTAAATCGCATGATATCACATTGCCGGAGAATGACAATGGCATTGCATTCTCTGACTATGGACTTGATGGTGCTAGCAAGTAGTAAGTACGAATGGAGTTGAGAGAGTACACACAAGGAATCAAGTTGAGGAAAAATAACTTTTTCTGACAAGCCCAAAAACCAATGCAATGATACGAATATGATTAGGGCACCGGCCACCGGTTCCCATGCGTAAACTTGTACTCGTGCTCATGCTCATGTACCTATTGAGCCGGTCCGTCCTGTAGTCTGTAGTCAAGATAAATATAGTAGAAAAGAAGGAGTAAGTAAAGTGAGTGAAAAGAAGAAAAAACACATATACAATAGGAGAAAATATCATGATTCTGATTGTGTAAATCCATGCTTTTTGGCATAGAATATTATGCATTTCGGAGCCCGGAGCTACTGACACCAGAAAAAAAATTATGTGTATTGTGCCTTTTGCCATTTTGCATGCTATGGTACAGTTGGTATTATGTACATTGAATATTATGCATATATTATGGACACATGGGATTGAGATTGATAGGCCCAGGCTTATGGTTATATTGGATCACATTATTATCATCATCATTGCTTATGGAATAAACCCGACAATCCGAGATGTAGCGATGTACCTTTAGCGGATGTAATTTGCGGCTTAAAAAACGTGTCATAAGTGAAATCCTCAATGGACTAGCTTTGAATGATATATCACACCCTAAGTGTGTCATTTGAAAGTGCATGACCTTTGACCTCGGTTCGAAAGTTCCGACTTCAATTTGCAATGCATAATTACAATCAGCACTGCAGTAGCTTTCTAATGGTGTATCATAAGCTATCGTGACCTTTGACCCTGTTCGAAAGTTCTAATTTCAATTTGCAGTGCATATTCATCATCAGCACAGCAATACCTTTCGAATGCTATATCATATGCTATAATGGTCATTTGGAACATTAATCATGACCTTTGACCCTTTTCGAAACCTCTGATTCGAATTTGCGATGCATATCATCATCAGCA
>LJIJ01002382.1:0-27717 GCA_001718145.1 Orchesella cincta
CTTACTCTCTACAAACTAAACAATAAAGTAATATTTGACTAAAATGTATACTCACAGAAAGTAAAATCTTCAGTTGGCTAAATAATGAGGACCGTGTTCCTTCGCAGGATTCTGACGCTTTTAAAAAATTCCCTGAGTTCTGCTTCGCTGCCGATAGAAAGTGTCCAAGATTCTGCGGAAAAGAACAATATTATTAGTTGAGTTCAGGAAGATTAAAATTGACATATTTTCAATTGAATTGCAACCTACCCTAATGTTTGGAAAGTGCATCAAAAGTTCCATCCAACTTATTGGAAAATACGCAACCACCTCCCGCCCAAATCTATCAAACTCCGATAAAAATTGTCTGTTTCGAAACCATTGATGTCAAGAAGGCGGATGCTAAACTCTCTCAAATTGTTCTGAACTTTCTCGGAGGTATTAAGGCATGCTGGGGAGTTTTGGATTCAGTCTCTCAGCTTTCCGGGAAGTCTCTGGGTGGTGTAAACGTTATCAACAAGGTTAAACCTTTAGATTGGGTGTCGCCTCGAAAATCAGGGTGCGAAGATCTGCAACTCCTTTAAAAGTTTGATTTTTCACGGTCAGATGTGTCATTAGAGGGTCCGACACGATTCCAAAACTGAATTTGGTCTTGCACTCCATTCTGATTCATTGACGGAGATCAATTTTCCAGTATTTTAGGTCGTACTTCGAAATGGATGCCGAACCAGGTGATGTTCATCCCTTTCGAGAAGCCTTAGGTAAGCCTGGCGTGAAAGCCCTGGTGGCACTTCCTCGTCATCTGCATCTTCTTCGTTATGCTCAGAATCAGTATCACTAAAACTGTCATCATCCTCATTTTCATGTTGTTCCTTGTCATGAAGAAGAGGCAGGCTTCTGACGCCACTTGGAGAGCGACGAGTTGTTCCAACTCGGGCGGCCGTCCATTTTCCAAACATAACGGTGTCTTTGGTATTAACGAGGGAAGCGTTACGGAGCGTGACAGGGTGGTGGGTGGTTAGAGCTCAGCGTGAGGTTTGATAACCAGCCAAAATTTACTAATCAGCATCGCTGTCATAATTGTTTCCTCACTCGGCTCACCATTCGAAATGATTTTTTTAAATGTTTCATGTAGTTATTTAAATAATCTCCATTGGATGAAAAAAATTTCATGGTAAATTGGTGAATTCATTTCTTCGATAGCGCAAATGTCAACTAATTATTTGATTGTTTGATCTTTTATTTGTAAATCTAACGTTTGTGGAATTGAAAGATGATGCCGGTTTACTTGATGTTGTTGATACCTTTACATAGTTTTATATGGTCTGCTGTCTATTCTAAATTGAATTTATTGATGTCCAAAGTCCAATTAGAATGTCACAGGAAATTGTAGCAGTAATTTTATATATTTAAGTAGTTAATAATTGATTACTGTCGTTACATTATCATGCATGTCAATGTATGTTTTAGGAAATCTACATAGGTTAGTTTCTGGGATAAATATCTTCAGGTATAGTTATGTGTTCATATGTGTATATATATACGGTATATTGAACATCATTAGCGTTACGTGACGGAAGTGGGTGGGACTTTTCAGGCTAGCGTGACACAAGCGTACAAGGGTGGGTGGGGTGCCCTGAAAATCGCCAATTTTAGGCGTTACGTTTGAAATGGACGGCCCCCGGGAAACCAACCGGAAGTTTTGAAAATCCTGAAGCTCAAACGGGATTCAAGTTAAAGAGCGTCTTCAAGAATCTTCACAAATAAAAATCAACAACCATTTGACAATAATGCCCACACTGATTAATTATAAAGAACTTTTTTAAATCGAACTCACACAGGATTCAGTAGTGGTGACTTTTCGTCTCCATCAGCAGCAGCTGTATCTGCTCCAGGTAGTAATGGAACTATTCCTGCCATTTGGAAAGGAAGGCGCAGCAGTCTACACTTTTAATTTTACAATTAACACAAAATGAATTTGTTGTTTAGCGAAAGGAGAAAATAATTAAGAATAGCACTTTGGCAGCTGCTACTCTGTCAAGACCGAAATGCAAACAAAAACAAGAATCAACAGGATGATAATATCAGTCCATCCATCAGCCTGATATTTTTATCATAGAGTATTCATTTATTTCGCCGCATCTCATTTCCCTTTGGGGGAGCCAAAAGAGCTGACTTTCGGTTAGCGGGAAAAAGGTTTTTAAAATTATTGTGTCTCGATCTCGAAAAATGCATTGATATAATGTGCAAGTAGCACAAGTGTGAGTTTTTCATTTTCATGCTTAATTGCTGCTTCCACCGACAGCGGAAGAATTTCTACAATTCGTCATAATTGAATTGATAAAATGAATTGAAAAAAGGTTGGTACAGCTAGAAATGGAATAATTGTTTTTCGGTGAAACTTTATCGTTAATGCTTCATATTGTACAGTTTGAATATGCCAACTAATAATAGATTATATCAGACTCTCAAGCCAGAAATAGAATTTAGTAGTAAGGCTTCAATGCATTGATGTAATTTGAAATTTTTTCTATTTCTCCAGCTAAATACTCTTACAACACACTTGCAATATTATCCAATAAACAAGGATAGTATAAAATAAATAAATAATTGAACAAGTAAAAATACGCGTTTAACAAGAACGTGCTTCCAGTTGTTTGCGAATTCCGCTGAAAGTGAGCTGCTAACACAATTCACCAATCATCAGCATCTTGTTCTGCTGCTGTCTGTCGGATGATTAACTGACATTTGGGAATTTTTTCATTAAGCTGGTTGCAAACTTCCAGAGGAATCTAAGCACATCCCAGATAGAACGCAAATTAGAGCAATCACTAGTATTAATTGTTAAATTGTAAATACAAAAATAAGCACAAGTCGACTCACCTCTGATGAAATCGACAAGGACACCTGCTTAAGATTCGGCAGAGCCATAATCCCATCCGTAATTCCAGCTTCCGTCAACTCATGTTCTTCTCCTTCAATGTCCTTCATTTCAAAACAACTTCAGGTTCCTTAGGCCAGTTAAATTTGGGTGACGATATTTCTCTCCATTTTGCTCATCCATACCAAGCAATGCATTTTCTCCAACTCCGCCATGATTTAACGAAGACGCTTCAAGCTCTTTCCAAACCTCGCACACAGCTCTGAAAACTCTCATTATCCAGTCTAACTTCTAAGTCTGTACATTTCGGCATGATTTCTCGAATGTCCTAACATCTTCAGCGGTGAGCCAAAATTCATGATTCCGAGACGGCGTCAGCTTCTCGAGCCTTGTAGGACTTCCGTCACGTAACCCCAGAGTCAAATTGGCGAGCAAACCACCCTCATTGTATGAACGGTACCAAAAATCCTCCAGGTTAGGACACTCTCTCAAGAACAGGAGGTTAGTAGCAAATGGGTCCACTCATGTTAAGGTCTTTGAGAGCGGAATTTATAAAGGACATTATCGGTGAAGTAAGTACCCTGGGCTAAGTGGCGAACCCTAACGAGTCGCATATCATTCGACGCGGAATTCGATGAGGATTTTAATGGTACCCTTGGTTTGGCCAGATTTAACTTGCTTGTATGTTTTATGGCGCCCCCAATTCAAAACTTTAGCATTAAATTGCGCAAACTTGTTAGTACGATAACTTTGGAACCGTTTGACTTTTTGAAATTCTGATTTCACCAAAAACTGTCTTAGGTTGCCTACAAAGAAGGAGTTTGTAAATAGACGATGTTGGGGTTACATTAACCAGGTCAAAGGTCAATTAATCAATTTATGTGCAAAAAAAGGTTGTGATATATCATTTTGAAGCCCTGACAGTGCTGATAATATATATTCAAATACAAACTCACATCACGACTTCAAAATAAGGTCAAAGGTCAAGAATTGAAGTCAGTCAGAATGGTCAGCTTTGTTTGTGATGCGAACCAAACTTTTAATCTGATTTTAACGTAACACTCGAAATAAACACGAAGTATATACTGTAGAAGTTTTGCATAAGAAATCAGTTAGTTTAAATAAGAAGTTGATGCATTTTCTAATGCTGCTTGCTTTCAGTTAACAACCTGCCAGTTTCCTTAAATTAAAGCCAATCCTACATCCTAAAACTTAATACCGTTCTTGTTTAATTGTTTATTAGTAGAAAGAGAGCTAACAATATATATGACAGTGATTGAATGATACTCTAAATTGACCATTATGTGATTAGTTTTTTCGTGAATTAATGCTTTTTCTAACTCAATTAGCAAAGTATTATTTAAAAGAGAGAAAAAACTTTACAACTACATTTTGTTATTAAGAAAGCAACATATTATTTTTAGCATAGTATTTATCATTAACAAATTATCAATTTTATTCAACAAATACTTAATAACTACCATTAGTAACTGTACATTAAAACTATTGAAGCTGTACATATTTGGCTATGATCCTTTTTTATGTTAGTCTAAGGTTTAATAATGCAGCACCGATGTTTCTTCCGGGATTCGTGACTTTGTTTTGTCGCAGAGCGTACCCAAATAACCATAAAACGGAAGCCACATGAGAACACGTCCCTAATGTACGAGCACCTACTTGACAGGTGCAGTAGTAACCAACAATTGCATTTGGACCATTTTGTCCGGATCTATATTTCACATAAGCTTTTCGTACAACCGCGGATCTGTGACGGCTTTCCATACGTACACATAAAAGGCCCCGGAAAAACGAATGCCGAAGTAGTTCGTACTGCGACACCGGTTTATCAGTCCCAACTTGCTTGTTTAAATGGTAACTTGTATAACTTGCTGCTTGAGCAAGTTGGTAAATGCCTACAGTGATGTCTTGCAAATCTTCTCTAGTCAACTCAGGAAAATCGGTCACCTGCAGTACTTGAATTTTTTCCCACGAAGACCTTTGATTGAATACACCAAACATATAAAGATCCTCGTAAAACTTGTTAGATAATTTACTTTTTTCTAGCATGTATGTAGCAATTTCTACCGCTGCAGCATTCTCCCGATTAATTGGTTTAAAAAAGGCATTAAATATTGCACAGATAATCCTCAAGTAGCTGGTCATTTTCGGAACACTGTGGTTACTGATTTGACCAGCAAAAAACTTAAACACATTCTTTATCCGCCCATTAATTGACTCAATAACCCACCGGGTTTTTGTCACGAGCCGACTCTTATTGGCCTGCTCACATGTAAATTGTGATTGGCCAGCTGGCAACAGTAACGGCATTTGCACTTCGAACCCTAAGGCTTCTAACAATGCTACACTATCACGGAAACCTCTGTCAACAATGACCAAATCTTGAGGTCCGAAGAAACTACGAAATCCGGTGGTTGTACTTAGAGCATAATTAAGTATTGCTGCATCGTTGTGCTTTCCATCAGACAGGCAGCAATCGTCAACATTTATAATATAACCGTCAGCAGCGCAGTATATCATGGACTTTACAAGATTGTAATGCTTTTGCATAGAATATGTTCCTTTCTGAAGCGCGTAATTGCTGGATTTTCCAATTTCAAAGTACGTACCATCCATAATCACAACGGCCGATTCAGCGGAGAGTTGATACAAGATACTTGTCATGCTTGTTGAATGCTTGTTGATGTACTCCTGCCGAGAAATATGGGAATAACCAAGCCAATTAGGGACAAAGTTATTCTCCAATTCAAGTCTTATTTTTTCGATTTGTTCGGACACCACTGACTGGCATGTGTGAAACATATGGGCAATTTCATTTTGACTATTTCCCATACGCATTTTCATAAGAAACATTGCAAGGGCTTTTCTTCGAGCTTCTTTCCTTTCTGATGGTTGGTTGACGTATGCCAGAAGATCATAAAAATGTTCTTTTTCCAAACCAGTGAAGGTTTTATAGTCTGAGCTTGTTTTAAACAGAAAGTCAAAACTACTTTCTGGTTCAGGCTGCTGTTGACGTGATGTCATAAAAACACTTGTCATAATAGTGTTAATATACTCAAACATTGTGTCGAAACTTATTAGAACTTCTCTTGCAATTTGTTGTATTGCAACAAGTGCTTCAGAACTGAACAATCCCGTACAAGTCAAATGGGTTTCGCAGCACCGGTTGTGGTACGGAATCATAATGCTACTGCTCACCCACACTTGTTGCCGCATAGAATGTGTAATGCGCGTGCGCCTGACTTGTGAAGCAAACAGCATTGGCTCTCCGAGCTGGAAAGCGATTTACGTGGGACTCCTGGTCGTTCCTCTTGCCGATGTTTGGAAATGCTGAATTTATGGGTGAATGTTCGGGAAAAGTTGAAGCTGTTGTTGGTGTCTGTCCTGTTCTGATTCAAGTAAAGGTGAATATGATGATGGCAATTCGTTTTGGTAACTTTGACTATAGTACGAGGAAAGTGAATTGTAAAAAGTTGGATGAAACAAGCTGCTGTTATATGAAACTGCTGGTGAAACTCGGGCAATGAAACCAGCCCCGTATGAAATATTTGATTTGAGAAATTCTGATGTGATGGACCAGGAATTGTTGAAAAATCTGTAACGCCATTTGTTGTGACAACTCTCTTCCGTCAAATCAACAGCGGGTGTGTGTTCTTCCGATGGTACACGCTTATGGTATTTTTGATAGCACCGATTGCAGATTTCACTCTCCGCGTTAAATCTTTGACTGCTATTCTCCAAACTATTAAATTCCCAAAGTCGTCCTGGAACTAGTTTGTATTTTTTTCTTGTTATGTTTTTTTCACAAACACTGCACATTGAGTAGACCATTTTCAATATTTTAAAAAAGAACTTAACTGTATTATTTTAATTTCAGTGTTTGGGTATGTTAACCTCAGAAACAAAACGTTTGTGACCAGGTTTGTTAATATCAGAGGTTTCTACATGGTCTGTACTACCTGTAGTAATGAAATAAAATGCTTTTCAACTAATAGATGGAATAGTGACATGCAAGGGAAGCATAATGTAATGTGAACGGTTATATGCTTCACATTGAGCATCATGCTACAATAGCTACTCTGAGCTTGAGCTATATTAACATGGAATAGAATATTCATATTTAATTCCATGGTTGACTTACTTCATGTCACTGGTCAACCCCACACCTTTACATCTACAATGTGTCCATGCCGTTCTACTCCACTGACTTCATATTTGCTCTACAACACTCATCATTGACATCCATATAGTTCCAATACCTTAACATGCATTTATAATATGATGATGATGATATATGTATATAATGTAACATGATATGATGTGATGTATAGATATATGATATAGGTAATAGGTATTAGGTTTACAAGGTAATTATAATATTAGCTTCTAGTTTCTATAAATACAAATGTACTTCAATGCACGGTGTGCCTGTTCGGATTTGACTCTTGGTGTGAAAGTAATAAACCTCATTCGGTCTAACAATACACTTTTGCCTTCTCTCATTATAATTATTTATCACATTACCCCGATGACTTCGTTCATTATTCACTGGCGACCCTTTGCCACTCTTGTTGTCTGTTGTTTTCGGATTTTCTGAAATACCCAGCACCCGGGTACGAACCTGTGTTTAGTGTTTGACTTTTTCTAGCGTAATGTGCGGTGCTGCGGTACGTTTTAAGAGATTTTTCAGTGTTTTCTTTTCAACCAACCCGAGCAATTTTCTCAGGCACCCGGAGATGAACTCGGACTGGCCCCCTCGTTCTCTTCGTAATCAACACACGTAAGATACGTTATATATTATATACTTTTGCAATATTTTTACTCTATTTTTAGGATGCATCCGTGATATTATGATAGTCGACTATAAAGAAAAATTAGAATATACAGAATATAGAAACTTTGAAATATTTTATGAGCACATAGAATGCTATTGATTTAATTATAATTCAGGTATAGATAACCTTGACTACATTTGGAATAGAAACAGACCGTTTTCACCAATGTTATTGCAGAAAAATTTTATCTTATAGATAAGGAATTAGTACCAGCCCGTGTACATTCATATTTGTCTTGAGAGACATTCACGTTATATATTATTATTATTTAGAAGATACTGAATTCGGACATACCGTTCCCTTTTTCATTCTAAAAATCGTAAAGATTGACAGTACGGATGTACTGAAGTGGCGCAAGCTACTTTTATAAAACTTTTCATTAGGTTATATATAATTTAGGTTCACGCGTCTTAGCGTGCCCCACGAGCGTCATGTCTCAACGCCCAAGCCAAAAGCCTAAAACAAGGGCGGATGGAGCGGCATCGTTTCATGACCTCGAGGAAGAGTTGAAAGTTATCAGGGAAGCTAAAAATAGAGAAAAGGTGTTTAAACAAGGTGATCATTATATACCTACACCTGACTCTTCTTTTACAGCCCCGCCTCTTTCCTCTACTAAATTAGCTGACATAGAGCACATACCTGTCACAGCACATAAACCAGCTTTACATGCACATCTGAAACATATTGGATTACCTCGCTTACCACAATCACCCATTTTCAGACCTTCAAGGTTCACTGCTTTCACCCACATACCACCTGCTCCTCCCTTGCCTACGTATCCTCTACAAATTAATAACCCACTTCCTGTTGCACATCCTGTTATTCATCCTTCTACACATCCTGTTACTCAAACTATTGCACATCCTGTTACTCAACCTTCTGCACATCCTGTTATTCAACATTCTGCACATCTTGTTACACAAACCACTGCACTTCCTGTTGACTCACAACCTACATCCTCCCCGACTTTATCATCGGGTGGAAAAGCACATTCCTCTTCATTCTTCATTCCTCTTGTTCCTCACATGCAACCAGCTTACATGAGCCCTGACTCGGCACCACTCCTATTTCCGTCACCATTGACAAAGAAACCAGTACAGCAGATAAGAAGCAAAATGGGACCGCATATAGAACGAGCCCCACCTATCAAACGAGATAGACCGGGACATGAATCATTGTCTACTTCTATGATTACACCAGAAGATAAAAGACAAAGAGAAATGAGTATTGATACTCCTCTAGCAGATATTTTTAGAACATCAAGTTTAATGGTTAGATCTCCACCGGAAGGTGCTGTTTCCGCTTCACCTTCGATGGTATCTCCATCGCATCGACAATCTGTTAGGAGAGATCATATTACCGACTCCGATTCTTCAAAATCAGATAAGTCTCCTTTATCATACGTTTCCGCTTCTGACACTGAAGCACCTGCTTTCAGCATGTTCACAGTTAATGAAAACCAATTATTAGCTGATTTCACCAATATGTCAATTGAACAACCAGTATCTAATCTACTGTCTGATACACTTCCTTCGGCACCCACTGTTTCGTCATCCACCGGATCTCTAGTTCCATTACTTTTGAATACCACGCCTAGTATTATTACTCCTATTATTTCGACTTCGATCGCTCAAAGCGGTCATTCTGAACTCGAACAATATGGTGTCGTCACATCCGCTTCCGTTCCAGATTTTCGACATTACCGTGATAAATCACCTTCAAAGAACAAAGGATTAGTATCTAAAATAACCTCTCTTTTTAGTAATAAATCGAAATCTGCTTCACCGGAAAAGGTTCCGTCGCCTCGACGACTTCCTGTTCGCGATGATAATTTGCATACACGCGTAACTGAGAGAATTATACCAAGCGAAGGTTTATTTCCTTTACACGTTCCTCATGAAAGTATGGATATAGATCCTCACACTTCGTATTATTCCTTCAGTAGCGCTCCGACTAGCAGAGCATCAACAGTTCCTCTGTTCAACTTACAACCTCCAGCAGTAGATCCACAAGTAGAATATTATAGACGAATAGCTCAGTTTGAGCATATTCCCACATCTGGAATTAGAATAGCTCCTGTTACCACCTCCGTAAGTACTGAATCAGTTTTTGTTACTATCACTTCTCCATCTATTATAGTTACTTCATCTTCAGTTGTTTTTACTACAGTTAGTAATTCAACTTCAGTGCGAACAGCAGTTACTCCTTCTTCTATTTTACTTGGTTCTCCAAGTTCTGGCATAGACATGTCGGATAAAACAAACATGATGTTTGTTAACCCGTTCGTTCCTTTGAGGTTCGAAGGGACTTCAAGTATCAAAGAATTTTTCGAAAGTTTTGACAATTATTTGTTGGCTTCGAACGTCACAGATGACGCGAACAAACTTTCGCAATTATCTTTCTTTTTACTTGATCCTGCTTTAGAAGCACATCGCCAATTTTTACAGACCAATAAATCTGCTACTTACACTAAAGCTAAGGATAACTTAATAGATTGCTTTCAATCTAAAACAAGTCCAGAAGCTTTAATGAAAAAACTTCGTGAAATCAAACTTGGTCCAACAGATACTTATGAGAAGTATTATTTTACCGTTTTAAAGCTTTGCAAGGCTGTAAATGATAAAATGGATTCTGCTGAAATAATCCGCTATCTGATAATAGGATTACCTCCAGCTATTGGAAAAGAAGTTTATAACTTAAAGCCAACTACACCTAAAGCAGTCCTTGACGCTTTGATTGATACAGCTCGTTTCGAGTCTCTAATTGGTAGACCGTCACCTCGAAACGAGGTTAATAGTCTTATACAAGAACTTTCTAATTTGACTACCAAATTAAAACAAAATGTTGATCCAGAAGAAGCTTCAGAAGCTTCTGGAGATGATTCATCATTTGATGTAAATGCTTTCAATTCAAAGTTTCAAAAGAAGAAAAAGTTTCAGCCGAAACCTTTCAATACAAACTCTAATTGGCAATCTAGACCACCACAATATTCGCCTCAATTTCGTGGAAACTTTCAGCATAGAGGACGTTCTAATTTTAATGCTAGTGGCCGAGGCCATCGTTATTCTTCTAACTTTAACAGATTTCAACGTCCACAAGGATCTTTCAATTCCTTTCAAGGAAATGGCCGTGGATACTTTCCTAATCAAGGATCGTCCAACTCTCGCTTTCCTCCACGACGTGAATTCGTAAACTGTTCCTGCCGTAAATGTGACTTTTACAACCGTCATCATGGTAAGCCAGTTCATCATGTTGAAGAGTACGATGAAGACGAAGACGTTTGCGCGCATGCGCTCGAGTATGAAGATTGTCCTGCACTACCTGCTCCGGAATGTCTGGATGATTCTTCCAACAACCCAAACTAAATAATGTGTCCTCCGGTCCAATCGGAAAACTGAAGGACACAGCATCTACTACACCATTCCGTAATTTAGTTATTGTTCAAGGGTTAATCAATTTTCAGCCTGTATTGTGTTTAATAGATTCTGGTGCAAGTATTTCGATCGTTCCTTCTCGCATCGTTCCTCAGGATTGTCCATACCAAACAACGTCTACAACCATAACTACCATCTCTGGCTCATCTAAATCATCAAAAACGGTAAATCTTACCTTCGGGTTTGATAAAATTTTTCCGCATTTTAAGTATAACTTTATTGTTCACGAATTAAAGAGAGTTATTATTGGAAATGATATTCTGTCCAAGATAAGGATTTCTATCGATTATAATCTTAAACGAATTGTTTATGGCAAAAATTCAATTCCTTTTTACTTATCCTCAGAGGAAGTTCCAAATTCTGTTTATCATATCTTTTCTTCCAATAAAAATGATATTAAGCTACGCTTACAAAAAAAAGTAATATTGAAGCCAAGTGCATACACACATCTTTCATTTTCAATTCACTCTATAGACCACTCCATATTCGAACCTTCAGTTCATTTAATGGAAAATTTAAACTTGGCCATTTCGCCTTTCTATATATCCAATTCTTTGCACACGGATTCCACATTCATCCACATTCCAGTTTTAAATTTAAATCCTTTTTCTGTCACGTTAAATAGACTTACTTCTGTCGGCACTTTAGCACAAAGTAGTGAAGTTTATTCTATTTCCAATTCAATTATAAATTCGAAAAGTAAATCTTCCTGCAAAACTACAGAAATTACTTTTGACATTAATCCTTGTTTAGATAACGAGCAAAAGCAAAATCTTAACAAAATTTTAATCGAATATTCCGATATATTCGCACTTAAAGAGACAGATATAGGAACATATACTGGTAAAGAAACCATGCGTATAGACACGGGAGATAATCCTCCTGTCAACATACCGCCATATCGAAAATCACACACAGAAAGACAAATCATTAGAGATTATGTTAAAAAGTTCATAGCACTAGGTATTCTAGAAGAAGCATCAAGTGACTATGCGTCACCCATTTTACTAGTAAAGAAAAAGAACTCGGATGCTTACAGAATAGTCATAGACTATCGTCAACTCAATCAAACGACAAAAGATACTATTTATCCTATGCCTAGACTAGCAGATATTTTTGATTCTCTTTACAACGCCAAATACTTTTCGAAAGCGGACATTTCAAATGGTTATTACAACTTCAGTGTGGATGCAAGAGATAAGCATAAAACCGCAATCATAACCATTGATGGCAGTTATCAATTCCGACGAATGCCGCAAGGATTGAAAAATGCACCCGCTTTCTTCAATAAGATCTTAAGAAAGATATTCAGTAACTTAATATTTTCTAAATGTTTATTATACTTGGATGATATTCTAATATTTGGAAATGATTTTCCATCTCATCTTTCTGCTTTATCTGCAGTTTTTGAAAAGCTTCGACTCAATGGTCTCAAATTAAAACCAGAAAAATGTAGCTTCGGCTACACAGAAATATTGATATTAGGTCATAAAATATCATCTGAAGGAATAGAAGTTGACCCTAATAAGGTAGAAGCTGTAGTCAAAATGCCTGCACCTACCACAATAACAGAAGTTAGAGCATTTAATGGCATGGCTAGTTATTATAGAAGATTCATAAACAATTATGCCATTATAGCTAAACCACTTATAGACCTTACGAAAAAGAACGTTACTTTCAATTGGACACCAGCTTGTCAGGCTTCTTTTGAATTACTTAAAGAAAAGCTTGTCACTGCTCCAATTCTAAGACAATTCAACGAAAAACTTCCAGTTACTATCTTTTGTGATGCCTCAGCGACCGCTGTAGGTACTGTTCTATCGCAAAACATAAATAACAAGGAACATGTGATTGCTTATGCCTCACGAGTCCTTAATTCAGCGGAAGTAAAATATAGTATCGCCGAAAGAGAATGTTTAGCTGTATTGTTCGCTTTACAGAGGTTTTACGAATATTGTCATGGTAGAGCTGTGACCGTAGTAACCGATCATCATTCTCTGTGTTCACTACTAAAGACAAAACACAGCAAATCATTGAGAATTGCTAGGTGGGCTGTAGAAGTCCAACAAGCAAATCTAAATGTAGTATATCGTAAAGGAACCCTTCATGGCAACGCTGACTGCTTGTCAAGATTAGTTCCTTTATGTAAACCTGCTAATAATTATGACAGCGTGTTTAATACCACAGCTCCCGTAATTTGTAGCAGTGTTATCAATAAAAATATTGATAGCTTAGATTATAGATCTAGGTTAAGCTTAGAGCAACATCAAGATAAATATTTTAGTTCTATTATTAATACAATTATTTCAGAAAACTTTCCTCCAAATTCAAAATTATATAAAAAGTATAGTATGATTGATAATTTACTTTATTATGTTAGTGCAATTGATAAATTTAAGAAACTATGTATTCCAAATGCAATGATAGAAGAGATATTTCAAGCTCATCACAATAATATTTATGGTGGAGGTCATATGGGTTTTACTAGAACATATAATAGAATAAAAGCTAAGTTCTTCATTAGAAACTTAAGAAAACTATTATTGAAGTTTATCAATAACTGCATTGATTGCGCCAAAAGGCAGCCATCTAATAGACCGCATATTGGTAGGATGGTACCTGGTGAAATCTTTAATGTATTTGACAAATTTCAGGTAGATGTGTTGGGTCCTTTAAAAGAAACCCCGCATAAAAATAAGTATATTATAGGTGCTTTAGATACATATTCAAAATTTGTAATTACTAGGGCAGTCTCAGAAGCTACGGCTTTAACTTTAGCTAACTTTTTAATAAGAGATGTATTTCTCATGTTTGGTATTCCTAGATATATTCAGTTTGATAATTCTTCCATTAATAGAAGCCACCTTATTCAGGAATTATTAAAACAAGTTAATTGCACGACAATATATATTTTACCATATATGCATCATAGCAACGGTATGATAGAAAGAACTTTCCGTTCTTTAGAAGAAAGTATGTCAAAATATTTAGACCTATCTCAATCCAATTGGGATGTCATACTTCCGTTGGTCACTTTCAATTTGAATTGTAATTTAAGTATATCTACTAAGTTTACTCCTTATGAAATACTCTTTGGGTTCAATCCAAAACTTCCTTTAGATTTATTGATAAATGATAGTAATCAGAGTAAACATAACATCATGCAAAACAAAGATATCATCAGAAAACAAGCAAAGAAAAATTTGGTTTTGTCACAGAATGCTTATGGTAAGCAATATAACGCTAAAAGAGTTTCTTATACTTATAAAATTGGAAGTTTGTGCATGGTGAAGATTCACACCATTCCTAAAAATATGTCATCTAAATTGTAATTTAAGTATATTGGTCCGTTTAGGATCATCAGAAAATTAGACTCTCTTCATTATAGAATACGAGCGATGCCTGGGACTACAGTGAGAAAACGAATATTAACAATACATGTGGACCGCATGAAACCTTTTGGCAGCATTAACACAAATCCTGTTGATACGGATTCTGACGATGATGATAGCAAGCGAATCACCACTATTGCTCCACCTGCAGCCAAGGTGCATGTCAAGGTTAAGGCTCCTGTACGTAATAAAAAGACAACAACAAACAACGTTGACCTTCCGCAAGGAATTCCATATTCAACTAGGTCCGGGCGTGAAACAGTTAAACCTGTATCATACAGACTGTGAATTGATGTACTTCAATTCAGGAAATCAGCGGGGATGTAATGTGAATTATTATATGCTTCACATTGAGCATCATGCTACTATAGCTACTCTGAGCTTGAGCTATATTAACATGGAATAGAATATTCATATTTAATTCCATGGTTGACTTACTTCATGTCACTGGTCAACCCCATACCTTTACATCTACAATGTATCCATGCCGTTCTACTCCACTGACTTCATATTGCTCTACAACACTCATCATTGACATCCATATAGTTCCAATACCTTACCATGCATTTATAATATGATGATGATGATGATATATGTATATAATGTAACATGATATGATGTGATGGTATAGATATATGATATAGGTAATTAGGTATTAGGTTTACAAGGTAATTATAATATTAGCTATAAATACAAATGTACTTCAATGCACGGTGTGCCTGTTCGGATTTGACTCTTGGTGTGAAAGTAATAAAACCTCATTCGGTCTAACAATACACTTTTGCCTTCTCTCATTATAATTATTTATCACATTACCCCGATAACTTCGTTCATTATTCAGATAGTAACATAGTCAATTCTATCCATTTGATTGATGATGCTAAAAAACCAATTTAATTGTTACCGCTGAAGTATAACCAACCATTAAACTCCCTGATTAGCCAGTAAATACTTTGAATTTACCTGTGATGTTGCTTTCTTTGGAGTTGCCAGTCCCTTTTGAGTGTTTAAATCCAAACAGTGAGATTATCTGAGGAAAAAGTATGACACAGGTTTTCAGCGCAGTAAACAGCAATAAAATAAAGTAAAATTTCTTTAGTCTGCACTGCTCTTTGTTCAAAGACATGTCGATGTCTCATATATCAATATAGATCAATCGATCCTTCAAAATTTAGAACCTTCTACGATAACACCTTTTCATCATTTCTTTTCCACAGTATATACGAAAAAAATTTGAAATGTGACAAAAAACACTATGCAGAAACTCAGAATTACAATAACCTCCATATTTTTCTAAGAAAAAACAATACAGGCTTGGCAGAGGAACTTTCCCCTCGAAGTGAAAGAATGGTGGTTGGTGCAAGCCCGTTTTTAATGGAGAAACGATTGAAAACATTGTTTTTGCATTGAAAGCAATTTGTTGAAATACAACTCACTCATGAACACAAAAACTTACCAAGCTAATGCTGTTTATATAGGAGAAAGTAAAATGTTTTTAAATCTGCAATGTTTACTTGGATTGATACGTGCTGCTACCAAACCAACCAGAAATTAATCAGCAACCACGAAATTGCTGATTTTTTTTAAATGAAGTTTTTTCAACAATTCATCCGAGTAACCCGAAAACACATTTAATTGAAATTGCTATCTTTATTGTATCATTTTGAGTGGTGTTGCTGTCAATACTTCAGCAAGGAAGGACATAATAAGATAATATTATGAATTCACAATTTATAGTTATTTTTCTGCAAAAGTTTGAAAGTAAATAAAACTGATTTTCAATATCACCCAAATGTATATTACTTCATATGTACTCTATTTCACCATGTGTGGCCAACTCCTGTACCTGATAATCCACCAATTTTAGTTAGAATAGTTTCCAGACAACGTCACGATATTGTATTCTCAATATTTGCTTAAAGGAATTTATTCAGAAAGTAGATAAATATTACCAAAATCTCTGAATTTTATATGAAAATTAAAACGTATGAGTTCATGCTTAAGTGCTCAATATTATGGGTTTACTTTGTATTCTTTGAGTTTGCCATACATAAATTTATTCTAGATTCAACAATAACAGCTTGGTACATGTTTATGCTAAATGATTCGGTCATTAAAATATACACTCCGTAATGCAAACAGCATGTTAACAACATTTTGTTATAGTCAGTAAATCAAATTTGTCAAATTTTGTTGAATCTCCCAACAGACAACCATTTTTATTTATAAACTGCTTAAATCAAGAATCTGTTTATTGTTTCACCTAGACGTTTTTATGAAACTCTCAATTCATAGGCAGAAATGTCGATGCATAATTTCAGAATTGTTGTTCTTTCTTGGCTTCAGCAGTTCCTAATTTTCATACACTTCCGTTGAAATTTATTCATTTTTAAAGCAAAGACTGGAATTTGCATCGTTTTGTGGTGGTTGCACTTCTATATGCCACTGCACAGTGTTTTTTTTTCTAAATGACTTGGAAGGTTTTATATGCAGAACGGTAATCATCCCATGGTAATTCTTATGATAAATATTGAAAGAATTTGAAAGTCACTTAGAAAAAAAGGTGCGTGGCAAATTTTCAAATTTGTGAACTGCGTTTGTAGTACACGTTCCGGAGAGTATTATCACGCTTTAATATCTTCCGCCTTTTGTCCAGTTTATGAATTACAGCAAGTCAAAGATGGGTCTTTTTATGTAGTTTTTGCCAATTTTTGAGAAAACTGTACAACCAAATTTCTTCAAATTTTCCACAAAAGTTACGTTTGACAAGCTAAACGGTCCCACATTAACAGGTGGCTCTGAAATGAATGAGTTAATTTTATAAAAATTATTTTCTGTTTTTTATTCAATACGCTATAAATCCCGTATTTGGCATGATAGAAAAGACCTGAGCACACCATTCGACGGCACATTAAAATCTGTATGTTTGGATTAAAATATTGAAAAAGTTATTCTATTGCCGTTTTGGGCAAACTAAAACACTGTGCACTGTAGCTACGCTATGAAAAGGCAAGGTGATTTGAAGTTTCCAAAACCGTTCTATACAAAAACCGAAGGGAACACTTCATTCGGTTTTATTCTATTTTGGTTCTTACAGAGAGTTAAGAGTTGATAAGTCAAAAATGTCAATTGGGAGAACACATTGGGGCATGTCCTATCCTGTCCATGTTAATATGCCTGGGAACACTTGCAAGGTTTAAGACCCATGATGCATTGTTAAAATTAAAAATTAATGAGCGCTTCGAAAATCTTTTTTGGTAAATTAAAGTTTTTTTGTAAATTAGGCACAGCTTGAAATAATTGTGTCATAATCTTCATATGACACAATTGTATAGTTAACTAATAAATAATTAGTAAATCTAGACAATCTGCATACTGGAAGTCAAGACCTAGACCGGCCTGAAAATTCGGAAATCCTGTCTCTGAACTTAGTTTTTTCGAGAGTTAAAAACAAACAAGTATTTTACAGGTTATCGATTAAAACCGTAAATAACCTTTAAACAGTTACATAAGTTCCTTTTCGCTGCCTTAGAAGCAGAAGGCTCTTACTTAAAACGTTGGGAATTACAGACTCCGCTTTCAAGATATGTAGATAAACTACAGAACCCTTCTACTTACTTTAGAGATCGCATACTTTTTGTTTCTAAACTGACTGATATGTCATCCACACAGATCCACACAAAGGTAAATATCGCCTTTGTTTTCATCAGCGTCCTCAAATTTCCACTACACCTTACCAAGCTTCCGAAACTTTTTAGCAAGGACACTTAATTTTTAGTTCCGACAAATCTCGTTATAAGCCACCCCAAAAAACCAATAAACAAACAGAGCAGAGATTGTCCAATATTTCTTAACCATCGGTCCATTGACCCGTGCAAAGCAAAAGTGTCAGATTCGGCTGAAAATTTGTACACATGTACTATACAGCTTCCTGATACATGGGAAATCAATTTTAAATTTTAAAAGGAAAACCCTGGTTTGGTCCTGACTTGCTACTTCAAAAAAAGTATGAAAAGGAACGGGTTCGTTTGGATCCGTTTGTCACAGTGCAGACAACTCAAAAACTAAAATATTATATGTATTCTGATCTACGCCTGATACAGAAATAAAGAAACCGGTCGCTGACGGTTTTCCTAGTAAACATCTTATTTTAGTTCTGAAGCATTCTTTTTCATAATCATGTGCTTAAAAAGGTTGATATTATACGATTAGATCACTGAACATTTTAAGATTTTGTACTGATCAAACAACCTAACTTCTCAAAATACCAGCATATTTTTACATATCCTCCTGTTTTCAGGTATTTTTAGGATATATTTTACCGATTTTTAGGAATATTTGTTGATATTTTACTGATTTCAGGTATATTGTAAGATATATTTTGCCGATTTTTAGATACATTTGCATACATATATTACATGTTTTTAAATATATTTCTCCGGACCCTAATAATAACATATTATTTTATTTAGGCTAGTCTTTTGATTCTGTGTGCTGGATTTTTGAGGTGTCACTAGTGCCCAGTTCATGTCCTTTCATGTAACATTTTCGCATGTCCTTTCATGTTCAGATGAATATTTCCTTTCATGTCATGTAACATGAATTTCATGTAGCCGAAAATTCATTTCATGTAATCATGTACATGCATGTCACATGAATTATGACGAAAATTATCCAACTTTCTAGTAAATCGACAATTTTTATGCACGGTGCCAAAAACCATAGTGCTGAAAACTCGAAAGACTAGTCAAACGTAAATGCTGAGGGAAGTTGACCACATTTTTATAGGAAATCTTCGGAAAATGTTTCATTTCTTGCATTTTAAAAAGTATTTAACGTTAAAAGTATTTAACATTAAAAATTGACATTGATGTACATGCATGTTGAAGATTTCATGTCCTTTCATGTGAGGCTAAGAAATTCATGTTTCATTTCATGTTGCATGTGGGAATTTCCTTTCATGTGACTCACATGAAAGGAAATATTCATGTACATGAGACATTAACTGGGCACTAGGTATCACTATTGACATAACGTTGGAAAAACCACGAATCTGATCAACATGGTTCTCTCTGGGAAGTAATTTTAATTAATTTCATGTTGATTATTTTCTGCCAAATAAGCAATTTGGAAAAGCGTAACATTTTACTAATCTTGATTTCACAGAGTGTTATATCATTATTCAAAAGTAGACAAATTTTAGTAATTATATTATTTAAACGTTAAGCATGTGCCAGTCTGAAAAGGTGGCTTTCAAAAGTAATAATTAACAAATTTATCCTTCCAAATCTACTGACAGATCTCTTACGGGTTCATTGCGTTGAGCTGCATTAGCATATTCAGCTGGGTAAGTGAACATTTTTGAATACAATCGTCGCACAAGTGAATCAGCTACTGTGAAAAGCCAAACCCATTTAAGTAAGCACACTAGGGGTACATGAAGCTAATACCTTAAGAAAAAGTATATGATTTGAGTCAGACAAGATGATTTAGTCTTTTAAGGAGCAAAGTCATCTTGAGAAAATCGTTAGAATAATATATATACATACAAGTGTATTTGCAGACTGAACTGGACTGTGATGGGAACTGGTTTTTCGGTCAGACTCGACTATAGTGTGGCAACATGGCGCCTGTTACCTATTGTTACCTACCGTTACCTTGTTACCTATTTGTTACCTATTTTGTTACCTATTTGTCACCTATTTGTTACCTACTTGTTACCTATTTGTTACCTACTTGTTACCTATTTGTTACCTATTTGTTACCTATTTGTTACCTATTTGTCACCTATTTGTTACCTACTTGGTACCTATTTGTTACCTACTTGTTACCTATTTGTTAACTATTTGTTACCTATTTGTTACCTAATAAAAAACTCATATGAATTCGTTGACAAACTTCAAGATATGTTCATCTCTAGACAAGATATACAAGTCTCTTTTGACGTAGTCAGTTTGTTTACTCAAGTTCCAATTCAAGAAACAATCGACATCATAAGAAATCTACTAAATACCAAAACTGAATGGAAAACACTAACAAAATTGACAGAAGATGACTTTGTTGAACTACTTACTCTTTGTATGAATGAAACGAATTTCCAATTTCGTAACAAATTTTACCAACAAAAAGACGGGACAGCTATGGGCTCTCCTATATCCCCATTACTAGCAGAAATATTCATGCAACACATTGAAATTCACCACATATCCAAAATTGAAGAGCTCAAAAACTATTACAGATATGTAGATGATAGCTATTCTCACCTGAATCCCCGTAAACTTGAACAAGTCACCGAAAAATTGAATAACATCCACCCAAAAATCAAATTCACAACTGAAATCGAAAAGAACAAAACTCTCCCATTTTTGGATGTTCTCGTAACAAACACAGGTGATGGAACTCTGGGACACCAAGTTTACAGGAAACCAACGCATTCCGACAAATATCTACATTTCAAGTCATCACATCCTTTCTGTCACAAAATGTCTGCAGTGGATAGTTTAATATACAGAGCGTTGAAATTAAGCGACAGTCACAACCTAGAAAAGGAACTGAAACACATCCATTCAACATTCTTGACCAACGGTTATCCAGATTTCATGTTTCACAAGAGTCTTAAGAAAATGAAAACACGAGTGCAACAACAAGTATCCCATTCACAAAAAAGTCAAACTCAAAAAGGAAGAATCATTCTACCGTGGTTCGGAACAATCACAAACAAGATCGGAAGTATCATTCGTGACACTCTTGAGGTTGAAATAGGATACATTCCTGACAAAAACTCTCGAGAATACTTTGTAACACGAAGGACAAACCCAAAACTACAGAAGTTGGAATATACAAAATCCCTTGCAAATCAAACTGCGATTCAATTTACGTGGGCGAAAATAGCCGAACCCTTGATATACGAGTAAAAGACATAAAAAGGATGTCGAAAACGCCAACACAATGGAATCAGCAGTAGCAGGACATGCTTTTGAAAATGACCATCAAATCGATTTTGATAACGCATCTTTAATCCAACGGGAGACGCGCTACTACAACCGAATTTTCCTTGAAAGCATGTACATCAGAAAAGCCCCCAACACTATGAATAGGAACACTGGAAAAGTTGACATTCATGAAGATTGGATTGATCTCCTGTTACCCCTAACGAAGCTACCATAGTCAATACTATAATTAAAATATGTGACTTTCAACTTTTACCTTTTTTGAAATTGTAATAGGTTAAAAATGATTTTAGTTTTTTGAAATTCGTCCTGAAGAAAGCGTTAGGTTAGACGCAGAAAGCTCGACTAATTAAAACTATCTGTTATCAAAAATGTCCTCTCAAACCGATTCTTTCACATATATATTTGTTACCTACCATGTTTTTACGCCAAAGCCACCACTGCACAGAGGGCATATTGCCAAAATTTTGTGACAGTGCTTGTACTTCACATATGTTGTAGAGCACAAAATTTGATGAAGATTGATATGCTACATGGCATGTCAAAGTGTCCATAGAGGCTCACAATTTCAGGTCAAAGTTGAAAGGCCAGATTTCAAAAATATTTTTTTATAAATTTGGTACTTTTTAATATTGAAAGTTAACCGCACGGTAATTATAGTCTATATGAGCAGCAAATGTTCCCCAAGTTTCATGTTGAAATGTTTGATCATTTAAAAGTTATTACAAAATTACTGTTTTTTTGAAATATTTTGAAATCGACATTATGACGAACTCCCAAACATTCCGCAGGTTCTGAAACATGGTATATAAACTAGACACCTTGGGGTAAAAGGTACTGAAGACAGAATTTGCGGAAAGTACGGGAGTTGGGCAAAAATGCGATTTAAAGTTCAGGTGAAATTATGACGCAATCACGATATCAGAGCTGGGTAATCTAAAAAAAATTCACCAGTAAACATGTACTATATATTATTATTAAATGTCAAAATACATTGATTGCACTTCAAGCCAATCAAATGCATTCAATAAGTGTTTATTAATATACAACTTCATATTCGCCACAATTAATGGAAAAAATTTTCCCAGAACTTGAACTGGAACAGAACTGGTCTGAACTTAACTGAACTGGTAATTAAAATGAGAAGAAGATAAGAACATAACAACTAATTAAAAATAATGAAACTGAAAAATGTATTGGGAACAATGCTAAAATTCAGCAAGATCACTTGTCATGCGAGGTAGTTACACGTGACCAGCTCCTTTACAAGTGTGTGAGTTACGAAATAAAAGTGATGGGTTCCAGATATAATCCATCAGCTTGATTTTACAAAGCCATAGGACATAGTGTCTCTAGCTGGGAGATAGGCTGACCATCAACTCGAGTGCGTTGAAAGACTGCAACACTGAGAGCCTCCTTGCGACCACACTTGTGAGTCATATTGTCAATTGTAGGGCTAAATATGGAAAAACCCACGACGGAGTAAGCGCGTTGATTAGAGAGGATTGTCGACTCCCTCCACATATCCAAGCGAAACCGGAACAAGTTGTTGGGGAGATGGCACGTTGGGACCCTACATTCTCAAGGAACTAGCGACTCTCTCTCAAATCCACGAGATTTTTTGCCTCATGCGCCCATCTCATAAGTTATCCGCTGCAGAGCGACTCAGGAAAAGCTTGAGCATCACTGAACTCCTTTCAAAAATAGACATGGGTAAAATTCGCTTTGTGAAAGGAAACGTTGCTGAGCCTCACCTTGGAATGGACTCAAATGAATGGGAAGAGCTGAGTCAGAGCATCGATGCAATTTTCCACTGTGCTGCCAGCGTGATGCACACCGAGCACTACCGAAAGCAAACTTCCACAAAGGATATGCGGCATGGGTCTTAAATCTGACAGGTGTTCTCCGAACCTGGTACATAGGGATATGTAGGATTTTTTTTAACTGTTCTCCCAACTTAAAGCTATTTTAGCATTAGTTAAATGGAGAGACCCCGAGTGTTCTCCGATCCTCGATACCAGGTGTTGGAAATGGGAGATCTTATATTTTGAATCCCTAGATTTGTAGGGCGATGTATGTGATTAGTGTCATTCTATTTGTTAGAGTCTGTACTATATATTATATAATTAGTACAACATTTAATGATGTTATTTTGGAGTTATCATAGTTTTTAGGTGGTATCTCAGTTAGCCCCATGTCTACCTGTAGTGATGTGTATCATTGCATGTCGTAACTTATAGTCGTCAAGGAATTAGGTTGTTATTGAGATGTATGCGTTCGGGTCAGGAAAAAGGTGGTAGAGGTCAAGTCAGCTGAGAGAAAGTGCTTTTAGTCAGAGTTGTAAGTCAAAATAGTTGTCAGTCAAATTGTTAGTCTTGAATTTGTTGTAGTCAAAATTCATTGTAAATGTACGTGATTGTTTTTGTTGAGTCTATCAAAATTTGTCAAATAAAAGTAATAAAATTTGTCTACAAATTCACGTTGTGCATTATTGTAGAAATTACGAACCTATAGTGTATTTTCAACACCAGGATACGGTATATTTAAGACCCATGATATGCGGGCAGTGAACGTGACCGGACTAAAAAACGTTTTCGAATTTGCTTGTGAAAAAAGTCTCATATACTGTATCTTAATATACAGTAGAGATCACTCGAGTTTATTGGTATTATCTTTATTTTTTTTATAAACTAAAATATCAACCGATAAATTTCACTTCATGAAAGAATCTCTCAATCTTATACAAGCATGCTAAAATTCACGTGACTATCTGCCTTCCTTTCTGTGACTAAGTTCTAGGTGTTTATCATAACATAAAAAAGTGGTCAGTTAGGTGTTGCAATATTTGGGAAAAAGGCTAATTTATCCAACAATTATAGTTTATAAATTGCTTGAAGTATGTGAGAAATTTGTAAAGCATAATATGCATCCGTGAAAACCATTTTGTGCATTCAAAATATTTGCAATACAGACTCCCAAATCTATGTTTTGCAGTTATATGTTACCGTGATTGTACTTGAATATTTAATACATTTTTCTCAAATCAACGACTCTATTTTCTGAGATTGGTTGACAGAAAATGCTTTTAGTTTTCCATACCCTATGCGAAACTTCCCTGTAAGCTCGAAGCACATAACGACAGAACGATAGAAAAGACTTGCTCAAAAGCTTCAAAATTTCAATTTCTACAAAAAACACTCCAACAGAAGCCACAGTAAACCACACCATATAAACAGTAAGCCAACCAATTTTTGGAAATTGATAACATCTGATGTTCTTGGAGGGCTTTCGTGTAGTAGACGGAGTTTCAGCATTCTATCCCAGACAGACCACTCGTGCCATTTGTAGTACAGCCCTGATGTCACCATATGCTGTATGGACTCCTTAAGAAAATATTCATTTTCTGTGTTTGTCACCGAGAACCAATTTGCAGTTGACAGTGGTTGATCAACTGTGAAGCAGGAGACAGGCGTGTTGTACTTTTTTTGGACGACCTGAACCATGCGAGCTCTTTCATATTTAAGCATTGATATGTCACTTGTCATCGCAAATTTGCGGATTGGATTCCCAAGATATTCATATCCTACTTTCTCATATTCAACTGATCTCGTGTCATTCTTTAAAATTAAGAAGTCTTTCTCAGCTGATAATCCAAGCCTTTTCATACTACTGCTATATGCGGAAATTTCTCCGAAATAATAATCTGGATCAAAAACTATCTTGTAGTTGTTGTCAGCCAATTCTTTAAGTATTTTAAATCCATCTGGTTGTACTCCTACCGTGATAATACTTGTCAACCCATTTGAATATATCTGATACCAGAGAAATGCGATAGGCGACACGATCAAGATATGGCGCATGTTGACAGCTGCCCCGAAAACACTTGCTATGCAGCTTATAATTTCACTAATAACATGTCTGATATGAGAATGACGTTTGTAGCTCCACACAATGGCTAATATAAATGTGGATAGCAGGACTATCCAAATTTCCTTGGTTAGTGGATTTAACCAAACTTCAATTTCAAATGCACGTTCGCTCCTCTTTGTTTTGTGGGTACAATAACTTACTAGTTGACTGTCAGTTTCTGCATGTTAGCTGACCAACTAAAGAGAGTTTTTCATCAAAATTAGAAGTAATCGAAACAAAGTACCATCAATGTCACACATTTCCTTCCTTGTATCAAGTACATCGTAGAGGGAAAATGATAAGTTATGGATTACTGCCAAAGTGATTGTTGCCATGATGTCTGCACCGCATAGAAAGTTTAGCCGTACTTTTGGTTCTAAGCAAATATTTTGCTTTTCTTTTGGTGTGTTGGAAATGAATTTAAACCGGTCGTAGCTTGCTGCATTTAATTCATTTTTATTTCCATTCCAAAGTAGAGCCCGAGAAATTTGACTAACGTCACTTTGTCCCAGCTTTCTTTCAAATTTTATCAGCGGTTCTGAAGCAAAGGTACAAAATTTGGAACAAGTTAGAGTTACTGAAGCTCTTTTTGGTTGACATTCAAACCTTGGGGCAATGTGATAATCACTTTCAGGGCCGAAAACACTCGAAATTTACTACTCAAATTTACAAATTTGCTAGCAACTTGAACCTCGCTAGTTTGAAAGTTAAGTTTTGTCAAAGAAACACAAACATTGAGCGAGATGGCACTAATATTTCCCTATAATTGTCCAATGTGTTTCCAATACTTTCAAGCTCGTATCCATACTTCAGAAGGTTTATTACAATATCAAACGTATTGGAGAGACGGTAGGAGCCACGATTTAGTTGGATAGTATTATTAATTGAAACTACTCTCGCAAATATGGACTTATCTGGTAAAATACCGAGCTGACTTGCTGAGGTGTAATTAAAATAAACGACAAATTGTTCCCACTTGATGTTGAAGTGTGGAAATAGTTGGGATAAACAGGAGGGGGGTCTAGGCCTGAGATGTGCATTAAAGGGTAAAAACTAATTTTGGCAGAACAAAAACTATAACCATCAGCTTAAGATACATAATTTCCACCTTGCTGAAGGATTATCTTATTTAAACTACGTTTAGTTAATACAAAGACAAGAGGAGAAAGAATAAAATCTGAGTTCTAAACGAGAACAATTTTGCATTTTTATTTCTGATCAGCATACTCCTCAACGTTGCTCGGATAAATGCTTTGTTGCTTGAAGGAATGTCATGCCAATAATTTCCATTTTTGACTAAGACAATATTGCATCCTATTACAATTGTAATGAGAATATAAAAAATGAGCACTAGATTACTGTAACAGGAAATTGATTTTCAAGCTGAGATGGGAAAAAATATGATGTTGGCATGCACCGGCTATCCTTTGGCTCCTTTTTTTCTATAATTTTCTCCACGCTTCGAAACAAAAGCGACTATACTGACAATTGGGATCAGTTGTAATTGAAAACAAGCAATTACAAAAATAAAAATGTATGAAATTCTTAAACGGAATTCCTGAAACTGATAAAAGCCATTGGGAAAGAAAAACTTATTTTCACTTGTGGTCCAGAGATGTGCATTCATGTTAACCACCAACCACGGCTACGACCACCGCTAGACATACTTGCCCACCGACTACCGAACACCGACCACCACTGACAAATCCATACCACGACTACACACCAGCAATATACCACCAACTACCGACTACCACCAGAGATTTTTAAACTACCGACTACCTACCACCAGTACCACCGGTTGATTTTTTGTTTGCTACAATATATATTTTCCAGTTGTTTTTCATTAGTTGTTTTCAAAACCAAATAACTGAAAATACAAAATATTGTTTTACTCCCTGCTATCATGGTTCAAAATGTTCGGACAGGGGCTAGAAAAATTCGGTTAGTGAATTGCGTTGGCATTATGCATAATAAAATTAAGGGTTGGAAAGTAGGAAACTCATCCATTAAGTATTGGCTAGCCTTTTTATATATTGAAATTTTCATATAACGATATTATCTTGTAAAAATTCATTTCATTTTTGTACAAATGATAAGCATACAATACTGGAACGCAAAATTTAGTATGAAAACAAAAGTAATGACCCAGAAATAACTTTAAAGAAAAATTTGACAACCGAATTATTCATTGAAATAGCAAATATTGACGACAGACTTACTAAAAATCTTTGTCTACCGACCACACCACCAGCTAATTACCACGACTGGGCCGTGTGCGTCAGAGTCGCTGGTACAAATTTTTTGGTAGTCGTCGGC
>LJIJ01002383.1:0-27707 GCA_001718145.1 Orchesella cincta
GTTGGAATTGAATATTGTTGTTGAAGTGCGGCGAATCGGATAGAGCAAGAAATTGGATTGGACAGAAGTAAGTTGAATTGCTAATGAACTCTTCACAAACATTTTATAATCTCTGTTACTGTATAGTTACTGTATAGTTAGTTAATGTCAATTAGTTAATGATAACTATGGCGCGCCAGATTGAGGGAACTAAAGGATCCTGATAATGTTTTTAATAAAATTACTAAACCCTTATTTTTAGCTTTTAAGGGCACTCACTGTAGGCAAACCTTGGGCGTGTTGGCCCTCTTTTTTTTACATATTGACATAGATCAAGTGTTGCAAACTATTTATGACCATCTTAAGTATTGCAGATAAAGAGTGCATGTCGTTTTTCAATAAATGATTTATTTTGAATTTGGTTTCGACTTGTTTACGGCCTACGTACATGAATTACATCTTAATTACTTTTATATTACTATCTCCCCATATATTATTGTGTAATAAATAAAATTTTCATAAGCGTTTTTACATTATATCAAAATTGAATGCAATAAAATATTTGCATGTTTTTATATGTAGCACAAACTAGAGCATAAATAAATAAAAATTCACACATTATTCTTTCTTAAAATGAACATGCTTACAGACTTTTTACCACAGATGCGTCTAAAGATTGATTTGCAACAACTTAAAATCAAATAGGTAACTAATGCGAATGCCACAAATAGGACGGCTGCGACATCCAAAACATAATACTGAAAAAATTGAGATCTCGAGCGAGAGGGTGCTCCTTTATGACGCAAAACATATTCAGTCCAGTAAACTGCTTTTTCAAGCGGTGTTTGAGGGAGGTCTTGCACGAGTTTGGAAAGCTCCTTGGCTTTTTGAAGATAACTAGAATAAGGAAATCATTCGAATTTTTACTAAAACAGTCGCATCCCTGTTGGAACAGTTATATTTGATAGACACTTAAAATAACTTACACTGGATTACCAACAATTCCAAAAGAGCCGTTTCCAGTCGCTCTTCTGTGATATCAACTATTTCCACCATTTTGGCATAGCCTCCTCTTTCAGCTTGCATCACATTTAAGATCTTGGTCGCTAAAGATTTTATTCGATGAATAATTAAACAGACGTATTTCAATTAGAGGCTCTTGTTGATATGTTCAATCTGAAAATGGGTGCGTACCAAACATTGGGATTCCCAGAACCGGGACTCCATGATAAATGCTTTCTTGTGTGCTTAAAAGACCTCCATGAGTTATAAACAAACGAATATTCGGGTGACCTAAAAAAATACGCACAATTTCATACTATGTTTTGGCAGTACCAGCTATACAAATTTCATATAAATAATGGAACCTAATCCAAACACGATTTTTGAAGAATCTATTTTCATATAACAATCAATCAATTGGATGGTATCGAATCAATTAATGGGCTAGTATGTCATTTAAATTAAAAACTCTGACTGTAATCTGAATACATATCTAAATTTAAAATATAATATTTGCAAGATAACGCGGAAAATATCTCTGCCAAGTTAATGTAACAATTTTTATCAGGCTTAATATTTATACACATCTTTTGTATGCTTCAATTGAATGTATTTTTCAAAAATTGGGAACATAACCCATAAAAAACTAGCAAGCTACCGAGGACATCTTGTTGTGGAAGCCATTTGCTCAGTTTCACATTTGGGGGTAAGTCAGGCATGGTTTCTGTTTCCCATTTCCAAATCACACGTTGCTTTAGCCTTGCAAACACATTTATGAAAACCTTCCGGTAATTCTCAGGCATATCTTTGGCTTTCACAATGGAACCTAAGCTGAAGAAAATGAATCCATCTTTTCCAGAATTGGATAAAAAGTCATCCAAGTCCTGTTGAAAAAAATACCTAATATCAGCGTATTTATTGCAGACCAGTCAACCTATGTCATTAAGTAATATATAAACCTTTGGCAATTTTCTTTGCAGGCGTGTATGCATTCACCCACTTCAATCACGTCAGGTAACAATGGTCTAGGATAATTAATTGTGAAGTGGCTGTTCGTAAACATCAAGCTTGAATTGGCCTGAATCTCATCCAGTCCTGGTAATTGGTTCCCATTTGGCAAATATTTTCTATACATTTCTTCACTCTTTCTAACAAATATTCTGTCCCACATGACCCCAAACAAAAGGTCAACAACTGTGTTTGTCAGTCTCTCCAAGAAAGACATGCGATCAGTTGATTTCAACACCAGATTAGGAACAAATGAGGGTGGAAGTCGATTGCCATATAAAGCCGTGAGCATTGATGGAGCCGAAGAAGTTGATACGAAAATTGACGGAGCTTTAAAAATAGGAATAATACCCAACACGCAGTGATTTAAGAAGATATCAACGATAATCAAATCAAAAGTTTCTTTCTCGAGCAATTCATAAAACCTGGGGCTCTCCAGCACTTTGATGCAGGCTTTACGCATGTGATCGGTTGATGAAGAGTTCATCATAGCCATCAGCGTACCTGTTCTTCTTTGCTCAAATGGGTCTGGTATACTTCCCGTCAAATCGTCAACCGTAATTATTTGAATTTGCTTGACTGTTGAAGGCATATTAGACGATTTAATTGGAGAAAGATTCATGATATTATGACCGCGCTCTCCAAGAGCCCTCATCAACGGCTCGACCACGTGAACATGGCTTAGCGAAGCGAGGGGCAATAAAAATAGAATTTTTTCGCAGAAACAAGTTCCCAATAGAGAAAACACTAAAACTGAATGAAACACCTTTAAGAAACCCATTGTAAAATGTTAAAAAACTTTGGATGAAGCAGTGTGTGGCCTTTTTAAAATCAAAAAGAACTTTTCTGTTCCATCCACATGATCACACTAAATTTTCTGAGATGACCACACTGCATCCCACTTATGCCTATGTTTTTTAGGTTTATAATCTGCTTCTATGCTCAGTTTTTCATTGTCATTTGTTGGGATATACTGCATGAATTGTTGCATCATCACATAAAAAAAACTTCACGCATGCTTTCTGATTTCTTATGTTCCAGTACCCCAATGCAAATTGCGCAACTACATGAAAAAAAAAATGCTTACTCATTGTTCACAATCAGTTGAGTGTATTTTTAAGCTATTTTTTCATGTGAGTATAAAAAATTTCAAGAAGAAAATTTACGATTGGTCACTGTATGTCATTTTATACCAGACACCGGTAAGGTTATGGTTTTTACTATGCATTTATGAGTTTGTTACATGTTGGATGAGATTCAAGATGACTCCAACTTACTGTTTATGAATATCCATTTACCCTAAATAATCCTAAGTAATGTGAGTCATATTTAATTTGAAATGATCAACATCAGTGTAATAATTTAAATTCAAAAAACCAATTACATAAATTCCGGCAATAATTAACAGTACTGCAAACAGCGCTTGTATTTTACAATAAACGACCTTCGCCACCACTTCTGAACTTCCTGAGGCTTGTTGGTCGGTTTGTGGTTTTTTATCACCTGGAGAGATGCTCCAACATCCAATTTGATTCATGATTCGACCCCCATTTCCTTTCCAAACTGGCTTCTCCTCATTCTCTGAGAAAACGCAGGTAAAATTTTCAGCTGTATTCCCATCATTACATTCCAAACTGATTGAGGAGCCAACAGAATAGTTTGTTCCATTTATGTACGTTCCATTTCCAGGTTGCAGTGGGGTTTCGCAATGATAATTGGTAAAATCTCCCCATTTCTCAACACATTTAGCTGGCAAATCGACATTGCAACCCCAACTTCCGTCTTCCAAACAAGTGCAATTTTTGGCCCCAGTTTCCTCCAGTTGGAAGCCAGTCTCACAGCTAAACTCCGCTTTGACCCCCGCAATAGTGGCCAAATCTGACAGTCTTACAAACCCATGTTCTGGATTGAGCAAGAGGGACCTATTACAAAATTTGGTTTTATCTTCCGAACCCACGCATTTTGCATGTTTAATCTCCTTTCCTCCAGGGCCTCTCCATACAGGATGAATGACACCAGTTTCGTTCACCAACGTGATTTCCTCTTCAACACAAGTGAATTTTGGTGTGGGACACTGTTCAGCTCCACCTGGACAAATGACCTTGCGATTTTTCCAGAAAAGTATATACTGATTGATGCAAGTGAGTTGTATTGAAGCTCCCACAGAATAATTCGTTCCAATCGCATTGCCATTATCAAGAATAGGCTCTTTGCAAACAAGAGGTTTTATATGCTTTTGTGGTGGTGACTCAACGCCGCATTTCCACCGTGGTCTGTCATTTTCACTTAAAGAACATGAGCAATTCAGAGGTTGGTTTCCACATTCAAAGTCCATCTTCCCAACGCCAGCAATTGCATTAGTCATCCATGTTAAGTGGCATTTTTCTGGATTTTGAAAGGTTGGGCACATCTTGACTTCCTTCTTTGCAATTTTTACAAGGCTCTCATATTTCACGATTGATTCTCGAGTTCCTCTTGCAAGCCCAACGCTGCCAGTCGTCACATAATCAAAAATGCACTCTTTGTACTCTCCGCAAGTATTTCTCACGGTTTGCGGAAGGGATTGACTTCTATCTAATTCAAATCTTGGCACAAAATCTGGTTTATTAAACGTCCTTAGTGACTCTCCAGGTCGGTAGCTAAACAGCGATTCGTGCTGTTCTCGAATCATCCACGGCATCCCGAATCCCCGATGCATTTCTTCGGTGGTTGTGGATGACTGCCAGTCGTCAGGTCTTCCCATTAAGATATTCTCATCATCACCACCACCACTTTCTTCATTAAAACCCCCAAAAAGCCCTTCCGCAAAGTTTAAAATATTTGAATTTGCAGAACCAATAATATTCAGGGCAACTTCAGATTGACTCACAGTTGAGAATTGGAATGAGAAGCTGGATTCAAAGGTGACTATAACAGTTTCGGCCTGGGAGGTAGAAGATTTTTTAATTTTGATACTGCAACTTTTGTGCCGGAAGGAAAAATCTTTAAAAAGTTGTGTAGCTTCAACGTCAATTTGAATCCCATCTACAACAACAATTATTTTCTGCTGGGCTGAGATAATTTGGATTCTGACTTTCTCCCCATTTCTTGCCACTTCCTCCATTGCAACTGCTGTAATAATTGAAGCATTCTTCTTTCTCCCAGTTGAACTGACGTATTGCTCCATTCTCGCTTGCATTTTGAAATCAGGATCAGCCAGTTTGACTAGCCAAAACTCTCCTAATCCATTGAAGGTGTAGGTGGAACCGTCAAATTTGGCAATGTGTGGATCTCCAGTTGCTCTCGCAAACCTTCGTCGTTGATATTTATTTCCTGTGTCTGTTGGTTGGGCTTTATTCCTGTTGCAGATAAAGTTTGGAACGACATCATGGAAAAAATGTAGAGGAATGTTTTGAGGGCTATATTTCTCTGCAGTTACGGTTCCATTTGGTGGAATTGCCATCAAGTGTCCAGCCAGGTCATAGACACATTTGGAAGCCCCTCCGGATGAAATCTTTTGCCTTTTGATGGAGTTAACTCCTGTTTTTGAAGTTTCCTCATCTTCTTCAAAATTTTGGTCAATCTCTGCAAGTTCCAAAGTTGGAGGACAAGGGAAAGCATTTTCTCGTGGAAAGAGTTCAGTCTCCCCACATGATATAGGGAAGCCAGGCAGAAACAAATTAGAAAGACATCTAAATCCAGTGAACAGCTTAGAAGCCAACTTTCTCCCTGCACCAGGGGCTGACATTATGAAAAACGGCATTCCTTGACTAGTCATTTTACTCCAATTTTCCAGCACCTTCTTTTTGATAGAGCCCGTAAATCTTCCACTATTTTCCAGGGAGCTGGAAAGTACCCCCAAATGATTCCATTTGTAACCATCATAAGTTTTGAGTTTGATATTGACGCGGGATGGAGTGTCATTATTTTCATCATTAAAATATTGGGGGTCCCAGGTTGCGGACATTATGATGTCGTTTTCATTCCCATTCTGTTCAAAAGAAATATTAAGATGGTGCCCCCAGCTCGTGTCATCCAAGGCGTAGATATATCCACTGGAAATCTGTATGTCTTCGTCTCGCGTTGCCCCAGAAGGATAGCTCACCTTTAGCTCAACCTTTTTCCTTCCAACTTCATGAAAAAAGGGTAGTGGACAAAGCACCTCTTGAAAATCTGCGGAGATTTTCCCTTCCACTTCTGTTCTGATGGGGTGGGTTATATTTTTATCATGGAAAATGCAAATTGCTTTAGCATTCAATCTCCGTTTTAGGCAGGGTCCATCAATTTTGAGAGCTTGGAGTCCCACATAGGATACCACATTTGGGTTCAATTTTAAATTTCTATTGGTGGCTAATGTAAAATCATCACAGGTGCTTGTTTCCAGATTAGATTCAACTCGAAACACCCATTTTCCAGGTTGATTGATATTGCTCGTTCCCGGAATATTCAAAATGGAATCTGTACAAGAGCCCGGCACAGTGTACAATGTTTTCCCGTCTCCATAATCAAAACCAGCTTTGGCAGGTTTGCCACCCAAGCCCCGACAATCTCCTCCAGTCGATCTGGCTCTTCCAGTTGTCCAGTCAATTCTGTTGTAGTACATTAATGCAAAGGTGTAGTAGCCATCAGTGGTGAGAACCAGTTGGTACGTGTTCCTCTTCGATTTTCCATCGCAGACTGTGGCATTTGCCCCGTAGAAAGGGACGTTTTTCCAGGTCACGATGAACATCCAAGAGAGTGAGATTCCCTTCAAGTTTGGAAATGCTAGGAAAACATCTGTGGCCGCTTTTCTAAGGTGATTTGGCTCTCTGCTCTCCCTGAAAAGTAGTTGACACTTGTCGTCGTAGTAGGAGTCGGACCAATACGCCATTATCATGGGCGTGCCGCTTGCGGAACAATTGGGAGTGTAGGTTGAAATTCCTGAAAAAATATGAGAAAATTGTGATCTCTTTTATGTTGTAGTTTTAATAATTAAACTTTGGTTAGTTGTTGAAGCGCTAACCTCTTCCAAACGAGACTTGACCATTGCCACTTAGGAAGGTAGAGTTGTAAGTGGCATTAAAAAAGTTGAATCCTCTTGTGAAGTTAACCTCCGTGTAACAATCATCGCAAAATTTATACTCGTGTTCCTGTCCTGTGTTAAATGGAAACAGGTCATTTAGGGGAACTGCACCTCTTCCAGGTCTCAGGGAAAATATGGAAATAAGAATAGGAGTCAAAATCCAGACCATCTTAAATAACCCCATTATAAGTCTTTTGCGCAAAGAATGGTTTGTAGAATGATGGTAGAAACGTGCAAGAGAGTGCTTTTATGCCCATTTCAAAATTCATTTTTTCATTAGTGCCACTCCTTGTATTCGCTAGTGCGTATTCATGGAATCGTGATACCACGTTTTTTGTTTTATAACTCACTACTCAGCTACTTTTAACCACGTACGTGGTAAGCAGCCATATGAAAGCATGTTTATCTCATGTACTAAACGTTGCATAAAAGTGACAGCAGGATGGTGACTGTGGTTTTTCAAGATTTGAGTTTTTACCTAGTTAACTTTCCGTTTTACTTAGGAATCAACTGATATTTCTGATATTAGATTCCATTTTCAGGGAAAAGTAACTCTAATTGGAATCAAGCATTACGCAAGTCCTTCAAATACATAAGTTTTTGCATTATATTCAAACAATTTGCTTATATAAAACTGAGATGATGTAAATTTACGCAAATAAAATATTATATCAAATTAGGAAAATACCTATTGACTAAACAGATCAAACACACATAGCTAAGGATGCATGTAAAAAAATTATAATTTACGTAAGGGATAAGACGTCTTAGCATCATCAACTACAACCGAAATCAAAATGACCCAAACCAAAATGTGATGCTATTTTCATGCGTTAAGCTTATGAGCAGAAGTATTATGAACTTTGGAAGACATAACTAAAATATTCAACATGCGATCTTGAATATGGTGAAATAATTTGTAACATTTTGCACCACGCAAAGGAACTTTTCAGGTGGTTTTAGTAACGGCATCTTTGTTTAATTGTAATAAATCACAAATTGTACTTGAGTAATAACATTTGTTTTAACACGCAGAAGAAAAACATATACAAATAATAATTGTATAACAAAAATGATAAAAGTATGCCAATTTATTGAAGCTGACACGCGTTCGTGGAGTTATTTCGTCTGTTTAAATATCAATCAATTCAATTTTTAGGTATTTCTTTTTATAGTGATTGTCTTGAGCATGTCAGATATTACCACAGCATTGCAACCGAATTTTACTCAGACCTAACAAATTTACAAAGTTTAATCATATTTTTCATGCAATTCAATACCACTTACCAAGTTCTACATGCAAACCTGCAATAGTTATTAATCAATTCTTAAACTTTGGTATCATGGACTTCTGTTATAAATTTTTGTTAGTTTTAAGGTTTATTAAAGATATACACTGAATTAATACAATTTTTGAAACGCAAGGAAATTGGCTTGCTCGAAATCTCCTTCTGATTCCTGAAGATATCGTCCTTCACTTCCCAGATTAAAGCTTTCGACCACCTGAAACGAAACAGTAATAGTGGTAATAGTGGCAAATTCCTGAATGTAATAATAACGAATAAATTTTTGTGCTCGGCAAGTGAAGTGTATACTGCTATTTTTTATAGTTAATTGCTGTTATTCATTGTCTGTTTCTGTAGTTTTACCATGGAAGAAAAAATGTTTATTCGTTGCCATTTCATAACTATTCGCTGGCATTGAGACACTTTTGTAACCTAAAAACACCGAATGGTTGTCAATTATAAATTTGGTTTGCAAAATCGATTATATTGCCTGTGTATGTTTGGAACAAAAGTCTACAGGTGAAAGTTCTTATCTATGTAACTACACAAAAACTATTTCTTTTGTATGTCCAGTTGTCCAGAATTCTTTAATAGTTTTCGCTAGTCAAACAAATTTAAACCTGCATGACGACTTACTTTCAAAAATAATATAAGTAACACTTCCCCGTCCATGTCGAATCTATGAAATTATTGTCTCCGCCTTTTAACTTGTTAAGGAAAAAAATTGCATACGTTCGTGGTTTCATAAAATACAATGCGTACATTCAAAAAAGGTACAAAAGTTCCATATATTTTCAACTGGAATGGCAAAATGTTTGGAAGCTACGGTTAGGTTTATAAATTATTTGGCATTTTGTACGAAACATCAAGTTACCTTAATTAAACCAATTGTATAGTACAAAAATGAATAATTGTAATATTTCACTGTCATATGAAGTGTTGACGCTAACGGGTGTTAAGTAATTTTGAGAAAGATAGCTTGTACCTGGTTGAATAAAGTTCTGTAACTGACAACTGCTGACTTCAGGTGGGGGCAATGCGTTACAATGATGAAAACGTTCAAAAAATAATCAGTGTTCGTTCGAAATATTCTAATATTAATGTTGGAGTTAGTTCATGTCTTCTCAACAAAAATAAAGCCGACCGTGAAACTCGTAAACTCGCTGAAGGCCGTACTTCAAACATGACTGAGTCTGGACATGTTGAAGAGGTTTCGCTCCTTGTTCCGTTCTTAAATTTTTTCTATTACCTACTTTTAGTACCGTTTAAAACAGTTTTGGATCCAGAATCCAACCAGTACAGACTTCAAACTCATACTTTACATAAGGTACTCACTTTTTAGCTTATAAACTCAAATAATCTATCACTAACTTGTGAACTTTCTCTTTTCAGATTTTCTGCCCTTTTTTCATGCTATTGTGATGATTTCCATCATTTTTACGTGGTTGCAAAATCTTGTTCAGTTTAACAGCTTCTTGGAACGAAGCATTGTTCTTGTGTTTGATTTTGTCAGTTATTTGGCTGCTGTCTTTTCAACCCTTTCGGTAATTTTCATTTTATGGAGAAGAAAGGATAAATATCTCGAAGTGATTGAAAGTACTCGTATAACTTGGAAAAGAGGAAAACTCATCAAGATTTTGGTGAGAAGAGACACCTTTAAAATATTTACAAGAGTACATGAATATATGAAACAAATTCTTAATTTCAGATTTACGTGGCTTTAGCGTTATACAGCGGCGCGTGGTGTGCACGGTCTTGGTACTTGCACCACGATCAAAAACACCCCGGAAGTCTCCGCAGTTTTATCAATAAATATATCCCGGACCGAAACAACTCATCGAATGAAGATGTTTTGCTGAACGTTTTAAGTGTTGCATTTGCACATGCAAATCTCTTTTATATAGCAAGTCAAGGTCACATTCTCATATTCGTTATTTCTTTGGGGCAACTTGGAAAAACGTTTAGAACTGAACTGGAGATGATAAATGATGTTCAAAAAGGAAGTGAACTCTACAGAAGTTTAAAGAGGAAAGTAGTTTGCATTGCAGAACTATATGGAAACACCCTTACTTTAAGTTACCTTCTAAACATCTGCTATTATGCAGAAGCACCTCATATTTTATTAGGAAAACGAGGTGACACGGAAAAGGTGGTCATAGTTTCTGTCAGTGCGTTTTCTGGTTCAATCTGGTTATTGGCAGCAGAGTTTCATAAACATGTATGAAAAATATTCTTTCAGAAGGAAAGAAAATCTATACTGTTATTTATATTATTTTTGCTTTATGTAGGTACAGGAAGCGGTGCTCAAATGGATATCTTTTCACACAGAAAACCCAGTTTTGAGCGTTGAGGATAGATTGAAATTGTTGTCAATTTCCGATGAGATATCATCAGATCCTGTTGCTCTGTCCAGCAGATACTTTTGCATGACTTATCAACGATTCAGCTCAGTGAGTGGTTCATTTAAAATATTTGTATACTACGGAAATACATAACAACTTGTTTGTGTCTAGATGTTGGGTATGGTAGTTACATATGGAATCATCGTTTTCCAAACGGAAAATGGGATGAACTGTAGTGAAAGTTGCTCGAGTGAATGAGTGACCTTTCGGTAGATATATTGCAGTGTACTCACCTGTATTCTACAACTTAAGTTATTAAAGGTCCACAAATAAAATAAAAATATTTATTCGCTATTTCTTACAAGATTTTATTTTTTGCTTCCAGACACTTATTTTTAACAGCAGGTCTTTCTGAATTAACCGTATCCTAGATAATGCTAATTTCAATTATAATCATTTTAACCTTAACTTTACGCAGTACTTAACTTTACTTTTATGCAAAGATTAACCTATTAATATTACTTATTTAGCAAAATTAAACTAACCGTTTGGTTAGCACAGAAATCAACAAATACAATGGGAGTAAGCGGATTTACATAGTTTGTGTAGCCAATGTAGCATTTGAGTGGCTGTACAGACTTCATATATCTCCTTGCCCACTTCTTGTCCAATGATGTTTTAACGCTTGACCAAATCCGATTTTTAATGTTAGCACTAGACCTTTCCCACTCGTAAAAAAACTGGCCAACAGCAGTAAAGTACAGAATCAGTATAATCACTCCATTTAATACGCATGTAGAAAGCATGGCAAACTCTGCAGCAGAAATCTGAAATCCTAACGATAAAACTGCGAAGAGACTTGTAATTACTGCATTCAAATCAACAAACATGTAGACAAAAATGAGTCCATCCTGTTGAAACAAGTTGTATAAGCGAGCCAAAACTTGAACTTTCCTATAGTTCGGCAAACATTTACAAAATGTTTCAGGTTTTTTAAGTAAACTACGGGTTATCGCCTGGACATAACGGCGCAAGCAGTAGCCAAGTATCCAAGAAAAATCAAGAAAGCTGGAAATAAAACTACCCAATCCATCCAAAGTCATGAGGAGTGTAATGCAAGAAATTAATATTAAGATTAAAACTGAGTTTAAGTCAAAATTGTATCTTGTTGTGGCAGGGTTGCTACAGTTTGGTATCATGAAATATAGAAACGTAATACAGTTGCAGTGCAGCCATTGCATTACACTATAAGATGAAGCTACCATTGCTGGCAAGGCCGTTCCACATAAAATTGCTGCCTTCAAAAATCCAAGCTCAACAGTATTTTCTTGTTGAATGTTATGTCCTGCCAATTAAAAAAAATTCTTTGCAATTCGTTAAAAGTCTTTGGTGCAAGCTTCTTCAAATTTTCGTTACCTTTTAAGTGTTGATTTTCAAACTGGAGAAACACATTAAATAAATCCATTGCCATTCGTCTTTGTTGCCAGAAAATCCATTTTATGAAACAATTGCCTAGAATTGTTGCTGCACAAAGAAGACTTTCGATTGTTATAACCAAAGGAACGTTCCCGGCCTGATGTAGCAACTGGGCCCAAAGCACAATTGTGTAGATGGTATATAAAACATTTTTAAGGTATATCTTTTTTAACTTGTATTTATTGCAGGGAGTTAGTTCTCCAGCTTCAGAAAGAACAAAGAGACAAGTTGATTGGAAATCTTGCACCTGCAAGTTTAATTTTATGTAGCCGATTAAATTCTCCTTGATTAACATTTTTAATTTTTCCCAACTATTTCACATCTCAAATTGATGTAAAATATTTTTTGCATAATCAGTTTTCAGCTAAGGAAAAGAGGTGTGATACACCCTTGTTTCTATCTTGTATTTCGTGAGATATATGAGCACTACAAGCTAAGAAGTGTACAAAATCAATTTATTGAGCTTTCACCAAAACAAAAAATGAATAAATCAAAAGGCCGTGCAACGTATCGTTAAACCAAATTATTAAACGTAAAACCTTTTTAATTGCCGTTCGTGCTCGAAACAACTTCGTTCTTACATTCACTATCAGATGATATAGTGGGTCATACATGAATGTCTGCATGAAATAGCGGATAAATGACGAACACGTCACTAAAAGTGAATGCCCTTTTGATTTTGACAAAGCTTACGTAAAATTTGAACTTTTTAAATCAGGAGAGCTCGGACAGGCGAGTTACAAAACTTTGGGATTAGGAAGAGCATATTAAATATCACAACTACTTAGAGTAAACACATTTCAACTAAATATTGCAAAAACACTCATTCCTAAAAAAAATTGCAGAAACCTTCATTTATATGAAATTTGGCAGTATTGGTAAACTAAACTGCCATGACATAAAAAATGCAATTGCGTAATGCATAAGGTAAATTATTGAAACCTAAATTCTTAAAATACATACGCCCATATTATTCTATCTGATGGTAGTTAAATACTTTCATCAAGGTCTTTGTAGTGACTGAAAAGATACAACCACTAAATAAATTATAACTTCTTGGATAATTAACTCGTGGATGTTCTAAATAAACCACAGAACCTTCAATAAATACGGTTTACATGTGATATGGATATGAAAAATATCAAGTTCAAAATACCAATTTAGTGACAAAGTTTATTTACTCAAGTAAGCTCAAGTATCGAAGTGTCGTGGTTGGACTGACCGAAAAATTCCTTTTACAAAAAGCATGAATTACAATAAAATTGTCTGATCTTTTGCTGTAATATTATTGTCAGGGGATATTTTTCAGGGGTACATTTTAACATATAATTAGATGAATTTGTCTCAATTCATGGAATTTCTGCTTAAGCATTATTTACGTTATAGCAATTAAGTACAGTTATCGCATTTCACTACAAACGTATAATTTTATATAATCATGTGTCACATAACTTCTTTTCCACTTTCTCTACCTTAATTGTTGCACGGAATATAGAAAATATGTTAGTTGTAAGTATGCATAGTGTACTTAAACGACATGAACGAAGTTTGAGTGGATTGTGAACGTCACAAGTGTTCCTTTTGATTTAGAAAATTTTAATCTCTCCAAGATCATTCGTACATACAGAGCAGCAATAATTTTAGGGAAACGATATGACTAGATGGCGATTGTTAATTTTCAGTTTTAAAACTCACATAATTTGTAATAACAGGATTTAGTAAATAAGTCAAAACCGCAATTATTAATGTAAATGGGCATGAGATACATACACAGTCTAATTTATTATGCTTCACAAGTTTCCTTACAATTCGTTCCGTTGTGCAGTTGAAATACAATGATTCCGTACGTAACTACCAAGCCCAACATCTGTAAAGTTAATATTAAAACTTTATAAAAGCAGTTTTCAAAATTCCAATTACCAATATTATATCAAGTGTGTATTTTGCACGGACCGCGCTTATCTGCTCATAAGTCACGCAAAAATATCTGCTGGAAAGGGCAACAGGATCTATCGACATCTCTTTGGAAATAGCTATTAGTTTCAACCTATCCTCAATGCTCAAATTTGGATTTGTTGTGTGAAAGGTAATCCATTTTAGGACTGTTTCCTGAATCTATAAACCAAAATGGAAAACAACTTACGTAGTCAGTAATTAAGATTTTGCCGTCATGTTTGTAGGTCCTTTATATGTACAGTTTTATGGAAGTCTGCTGCCAAAATCCAGATCACACTAGTCAACCCATAATAAACCATGGATGCCTTTTCCGCGTCACCTCTTTTCCCCATCAATACATGAGGTGCTTCTGCATAGTAGCATACAACAGTTAAGTAATAAGCCAGGAGTATGTTCCCATACATGTTTTTAATCGCCTCTGTTTTCCTTTTTAAACTTCTGTACAACTCAGTTCCCTGGCATATAAAAAACTGTTTAAATCGTTACTATTCTTCATGCATCAGATGAAAAATATATATTTGTAACCTTCTGAATATCCATTGTTGTCTCCAGTTCAGTTACAAAGTTTCTTCCAAGTTGCCCCAAAGAAAGAACAAGCATGAGGAAAAAACCGTGAACTGCCACATAATATAAGAGTGTCATCTGTACCAACAAAACATTCAATCCAACATATAGAGCAAATTCCGGAATATTTAGAGAGTCATTGCCAATTAAATGGGATGATGTGTTTCTTTCGCCGAGGTTTCTATCAAAACTGTAAAGGCTGCCGTAATGCTCCGAATCGTGAAACAGGAACCAACTAATGATTCCCCATACAGCACTTGACGTCACAATTGCTAGGTATATCTGATAACGAAATTTGATTTTTACACCTTTATAAGTACTTAAGATAACTGTGTGGGAAATTCAGTACCAAATTTCTTATCGTTTTTGAGTCGTTCACAGTGACACGGGAACATTCAATCAAATTGAGATGATGTTCTCTTCTCATCCAGAAAATAAAAATTGTCAAAACGGTAGACGCACAGGCTGCCAAATTGCTAACAAAGTCAAATAGCAAAACTATGCTGGGGTCCTGAATTTCCTGGAAATTAAGCACGACCAACAACCAGAAAAATAGAAAGAAGCACACCCAAGCAATATGAAGAAATGGGCAGACTATCTGTAAAAAAGGATTAATAAGGTTTTGATTGGTTCAGGATGTTATTTATATATCGACTGAAACTATATTTTATTTGTTACCTTGTGTAACAAATGAGATTGTATGCGGTATTGATTTGTTTCACGATCCAAAACTGTCTTAAACGGGACGAGAAGAAAATAATAGAAAAAATTGAAGAAGGGTACTAGAAATGAAATCTTTTCTGTATTATGAGACTCCATAGTTGTTGTAGTTTTACAATCTCCCTTTTGCAAGTGGGGAAAGCGGGTGTTAACGTTGTATATACTTGAGTAGCTAGAACGAACCTTAATAAACTTGTTATCTGTTCTGCCGTTTTTGAAATGCATTTTTACATGACGTATCAAGTCAATCAATAAAAAAATTATTTAGATAGCAAAAGTCCGGATGTTTCGAGGGAACTAATTTTGTGAATTGGATACGGTGAAAAAATGAAATGATTTTACTCCTGCTTCTGACTTAGTTTTTCTTATCCAACGTCTTACTGAATTCCTATATACGCTGCTTTCTTTGCACCAATAAGTAAGTAAAAACTGAAACGGAACAAATTTCGTTGTTTTTATGCCATTTGCCTTCACATTGAAAGTGACAGTAACAACTCCGATTCTTGTTGACCGTGTCGCTACAAATTGGGGCTGTAATTACATTGAAGTGGTAAGCTGGTGGAGGACTTCCTCCAAAACTGTCTCAAGGACAGGAGACATACCAAATCTTCACGTTGTGAATTCATGAGAAAAATCGTTACACATTTGTTTGCTAACATTAAAGTAAAAATTGATTTTATCTTTAAATACAAATGGGACTGTCGTCTAAAAACAGACCATAATTTTCTGTGTTAGGCAGGTACTCAATGCACAACAAAAACTTATACGTAATAATAGCAAATTTCTTTCGAATTGACCATTTATTTCGTTCTTTATGTTGCATCCAAAATTCCAAAGCCCATGCAATACAATTGTTATGATGACTAATTTCCTTACAAATTGAAAAAAAACTTTCTGATCTATTTATTAAATTCACTCAATGAAAGCGTTTTACTTTTTTGCGAATAATATAAAAATATTCACTATTTGTACTGAAAACTAGGAAGCACGAAGAAAGTTTTGAGAAAATGTCATTATGAATCAGTGTTTGCTGAAATGTTATAAAATCCAATCATAATTTTAAGTTTTTCAAAAGATTGTTTTGGCATAATTAATATTCTTAAATTTCAGATAATCTGCAGCTACTTTCATATTTTTTACCATACGTTCTCAAATCATCTCCGTCATCTGTGACATGCTTTCTGTGCTCCTTATTCGTTCAGAGAGCTCGGAATGGACCCGTCGGAAACGTTGGTTGAAATAGTATAGTATAGTCAGGTTTATTCAAATGACGGTGGACATAACTTGTTACAAACAAGTGGTCGACCACACAACAACAGCAACTGATAAGAGGGCATATACGATATTACGATTGGTAAAATGTTCACAGTGAAGAAACCTTTAAATTTATTGTGTCGATTCTTACCGTAGTTCAATTGAAACTTTCATGTGTTTGCAGTAACAGCACTTGCCTTTGGTAGTGAGGAATTTTTGAACAAAAAACCTCTTCTCGTTTAATTCACATAAAACACTCGATTTTGAAACACAATTTGGAATAGCACACAGATTAGGACGGCTATGCAAATTTTCCTTGACCCTAAAACTTATTTAATACAATTTGAGGGAGAAATGGAAACCGATCTCACCATTTTAAATTCTTATAGGACATAGAAGCTTACCAAAACTTAAAGCAAAAATTTGATTACGTAAAAGATTATTGAGTTCGGTAATAAACTTTTGACCCACGATTACAGGCAAGTGAATTTAGGCTAACATTAATATAAACTAATGAAAATATATTCGAACAGATGCTTGGATTATTGATGACTTATTCAATAATTATTTTCCAGTTGAGAAACACATGAACAACATGAATATTACAGTAGGTAAAAACTTGTAGTTGAAGCATCCTAACATGTGTAAGATAATGTAACTTCTCATGATAAGCTTAAATTACTGTGCTATTTTTACTGTTCGTATTTTACTTCAATGAATTTCTCATGAAAAAATACCAAAAAAACATGATCAACAATAAATTAAACCTGTTTCACTTGCTTTTTTTTAAATCTCACTTTCTCTAGCTATGAACTTAAACGTAAAGAACATGGCATCCCATCCTAAATGTGATACCGAATCCAGCGACCACATTGTTGTATAGCGGAGTACGCCCTGATATGCATTACATGATATGTAAATGCCGAGCGCAAAACGCTTGGAAAGTTTAAGTTCTGTGAATAAAAGATAAACTGGTAAAATTAGTTTGTAGCCAATAAATGTTGTCCCTGCTAATGCTATGTGCTAAATGAAATGAAAGTATGAAGATGTTGTAGATTAACTTCTTCAATTTGAATTGCGTAATCGAATTATTGATTGTTTACTCGTCCACGATCGGCACTTATTCAAGCCCATCCCTAACAATTATTAGGATTACTATTTCCATATAAAGTAGAAAAACTTGAGAAAAGTGGAAATTATTCCACATTCTAAACTGCTAGCAGGGTCACAATTCTGACAGTTTTCTGCAAGCTTTTACTTTTTTGCAAATAATTTACAAATATTCACTGTTGTTAGAAAGCAGAATGGTAAACTTACAACAAAAGATCATTTCCAGAAGCCAGAGCCCAATTCCATAATTCAATTCTTTTTTAATTATTGCTTCTGCAACTTCTTTGTACCCATTCATTTCAAATGGAATAACGAAACCAAACAATACATCATTTTTAGCTACAAAATTCCCTCGGTAATCACAATTCCAAATCATTATTTGTCTAGATTTAACTTTTAACCAATCGAAAATTTTTGAAGTTTTTAATACAAAATTATAATTTTTAAAATATAGGTAGTCTGCGGCTGCTTTCACATTATCAGTTTTTACCAGTTTTCAAAACTCTTCACTGAATACAGAATGTTTCAGGATGCACAGAACTCTCTGAAAATCAGCAAAGGATTCTACCTAGTTTGCGACATTGCTTCATTTTTCATGTGCTGTCTATTCGTTCAAAGAATCTGGCTTCGTCGGAAAACGTTGGTAGAGGTGGTCAACAACACAACAACAACTGACAAAAAAGCATACTTAATTTACGATCGGTACAACTGTTATTGTTTGAAAACTAGTATATGACCACCATGTTTGCCTAACTGACTTAAATTAAAACTTTCAGGTGATTGTTGTGACAACTTTTATCTTTGAAAGTCAGGAGATTTTGCACAACTTTCTCTCATTTCACTCATATGAGAAACAAAGAAACTGGAATAGCACTGAAATTCAAAAGCAGAGTACACCTTTTCAAACTTTCATTTACTCGCAAACTCGCCCGTGAATTTTGTGTTTTTTCCTTCAAGCGCACATCCAACACTTTAATTTTATAAATCATCTCTTTATCTTTGTGGTAGCATGTCACGCGTTAGTAATGGGAAATGACTTTCAGCAGGAAGTTGTCTGATTGCGGAATAAACGCTTCTGAAGTAAAATTATAGAAATTATACAGTTTTAAAAAATTAACCGAATTTAGAATTGTGATTAATATTCAGGGCGTAGAAGCGTACCGGAGATTGAAACAGAAATTGGAATCCATCAACAGCCTTTTGGAGGTCAATTCCTTGCCCTTTATATATTGGTCGTTGCATTCTATTGTGAGCTGCCGGACTTCTTGATGTATCGTGCGTCATTAATATATCTTCGGAAGAATTTTGATATATTCAGTTTTTAATACTTTGACTTGGGTTCTCGCAGCAGAATTCCATGCTTCTGTAACTAACTTAAATACTTGCAAGCCAACGTTTAAGGAAGCTGGTTTGAATTACCGAATTTAGACTTTATTTTGATTGAACTTAGGTGCACTGGTCGGTAACTAAATGGCATGATAAATGCTTTTACAATAAAGAGCTACCGTCAAAAAGTGCAGACAAGCGAATAATGGATTGGAATTGGAGAATGGAAAACTTAGAAAAGCAAAATGTGTTGATGTCGATTAAGAACGAATTGCATACAGAGCCAATCGCATTGTCCTGTCGATTTTTCAATATAACTTATGGATTTTTGAGTTCGGTAATGATTCTGTTACTAAAATTGTTAGCTAATTAATTTCCATTGACATTATGAGAAATTTTTTATTTTTTCCAGATGCTTGGATTACTGTTGACTTATGGCATCATTATATTCCAATTGGGAACTACATAAAGAATTTAAAATCTCACAGTCACAGCAAAGTTTCTCATCCGATTCCATCTCAATTTAAATGTATGAATAATTTAAATCGTCTGTATTCCAATGTGCTTACAAATTTGCACTTATGTGTTCCAAAATTTTATAATTGTATAAACAACATGACCGTGTACCAAACTAAAAGCGCTACTCAATTTTCAGTCATACAGGTATGGTTACAATAAGCACTGCCAAAATTGAATCTGGACTTCATGGCATTTAATAAAGAAAATTATGCTTTCAAGTAAAAACTTTCAAATTGACTTTGACATGGGTAAATGAAGTATTTATATGTAAAACTTTGTTGCAAAAACATTTACATAGGTAGCAAAACTTTTGTAGTAGTATAGAAATTACCTTTTTAAACTATCAGAAATGTACTTTCTCTTTCTTTGATTGACCATATTTTCTAGAATATCGTTGTTTTGATATTCACTAATGCTTAACTATTGCCTTTTGTTTCCTGATTACTACTAATATACTTGAATTTAGGCTGCTGGAGACTTGTAAAATCATTATTTTTCAATTTGAAAAATTCTAAAAATTGAAGTAGTCAACAGTTTTGTAGACATTTGTCACACAGCAATAGAATAACAAAACAATCATATTTAGTACATGCATTAGTATAAAAAAATTGCAATATTTATATTTGTAAATAGCGTCGTCATTAGTTCATACCTGAGTATGGTATTTGCAATCCAATATTGACCTGGGTATAAACATATAAAACCGTTTGCCTCAACATTATCTATCATAGTTTCAACCATCACATTTTCTATAACATATTTCTTGAAGACTTCCTGCTGGATTCATTAACATCTTGAATTTCATGAAGAACAATAAGAATACAGAACAGGAAGAACGAAGTTTGCTACCGTACGTACTTCTGCGATCCAATTACTTGCCCTGTTCACTTGATCGTAAAATTTACTACACCGGTAGTCCAATTTTATAATACCCATTTAAGTGGATTACTTGCCACACCTTTCCCACTACCCTTCTATTAGAGCATATGTGAGAAAGCACCATAGCAGATATTTTAGCTTTTCATTTAATTTCCGCGACGGAAACACTTTTTGGGGAAAGTATGGAAATGGACCTACTTGAAACCGAAGGTTTTGAAACTCCCGTATCAGTACTACAGTTCTTTTTTAATTTTTGCTTCTACATATTCATAGTTCCCTTTCGTTTAAAATGGAATCATGAAACGAAGCAGTATTATTGGGTTTGCTACAACCTTCATTCGGTAAAAAACAACCTATTTTGGCTCTTGTTACAATAAATGAAATTCCTATTACAATATTTTGAAATGAAAAATTTATATCTTTAGATAGTCTGTGGATACTTTCACATTTCCGTCATTCTCAACATTTTTCTTCGCGTGTGTGAATCTTACGAGAAATTTCAAGGCCAGCAACATGACTCAAAATTTTAAGTAAACTTTTATTTAGTATGCGACATTGCGTCCAGCTGCATGTTTTCCTATTCATCCGGTTGGTTTGGTCAGACGAAACTCATTATCAGATATTGTCAACAGAACTGCATCAATCAGGAAAAATCCCATTTCATGCTATGGGGTAAATAAAAAGTAAGCATACTAAAAATTGGAATTTAAAGTAATACTCTTTTTACATTTTTTCTAGTTGTTTACTTTCACCTGTCTTGTCTTTGTAATACAAAAGACATATTTGGAAGACTTACAAGCATTTGGATCGTATCATCAATTAGGGAAAAACTGGAACATCACCCTAGTTGCCGCAGAGCAAACCATGAGAGCTAATTTACACATGTTCATTGCCTCACAATCTCATCCTATTCAAATACTTTGGCATCTTACTCAACGGCACGTTTTACACTTTCTGTACCCCATGTTCCTGTTTGTTTTAAGCTGCAACGTGCTGTTCATCGCTTGGGATTTTCAGCAGGATTTGGCTCGTTATGAGTTAGATGTGATGGCAGTAAGTTTCATTTTTTAAATTCAAGCAAAGAAAAATCGGCTATGCCTTTGAAACAAATTAATTTTGCAGGGCACGAAAGCTTATAGAAGCCTACGGCAAAAGACGGATTCTATTAACAATCTTTTTGGAGGACAAATTCTTTGCTTGTATGTACTAGACGTTGCCTTCTACTGTGAAATTCCAAAGATCTTAATGGGACAGACGACAATGAATGCTCTTATGGATGTTTTAATGTACTTAGCGATTAATACCTTGACTTGGATTTTCGCAGCCGAATCCCATTCGAACGTTAGACGCCTATTAAACTTAGAGATGAAAGGCAAAAACTTGATTTACGTGTTTCCTTAAAATTCTTATAAAACACAAGTTTTGTGAAACTTTTTAGATTCATCAAGGCGATCTTAAAGTGGCATGGAAAATGCTTTTATGATGATGACTTATTTTTACCCATTCAAACTGACCTGAAAGGTAAAAGTGACTGGAGAAGAGATGGTAAAGATAGAACGGCAAATGAAGTTGATGTCGATTAAAAATGAACTAAATTCAGAACCAATTGCGATATCATGTCGGTTTTTCAATGTAACAAATGAATTTTTAAATACGGTAAAAATATTCTTCCTGCTTTAATAAGGATCGAAAAATTTCTAACTTATGTAAATGTAATCATTGTTTTGGGTTTGCTTTTAGATGGTTGGATTACTTGTGACTTTGGGATCATTAGTCTTCAACTGGGTATTTCTTAAAGTTACATTCTGCATTTCTAAAAGAAGCACCTACAATATATAACTTCTTTATTCTTTAACTTTAAAACTTTAAAATTGTATGTAACTAACTAAATAACTAAGTAGGTGCCATCATTTATTTGCCTTACACTAAATCAATTGTAAGCGGACTGTTAGAAGTACCGAATGTCTTATTGTATTTGAAGATAAAATCATTTTCACAAGCTAACAATATATTTTGTTAATTATATTATAAAATTTTTTTAGGAAATTATTTTAAACATAATATGTTTAAATATCCTATAAAATTTTATTAGCGCATTAGAGCAAAAAAAATTATTTTATTAGTTTTCTACTATATTAGTATGGGAATATGACTAGAGGAACTGAAATCCAAATTAAAACGAATGATATTGTTGAAGTATGCTTTAAACTTTTTACAATGGACACCACTCTTTAATTTCTGAAGAAAAGATAGCATACGGTATAGCATTAAAATTATAAAAGTTTTCTAGCTTCTAATGAATCTAAAATACACTTTTTTTCACTTTGCTCAGCTTTATTACACTTATACACCTGTGATATCAGACTGACTTGACAAAATAAACTTATCGTGCACTTTTTCAGCAGGTGAAAACAAACCAAATACAATTTTGATAAGAGCACAAATTAATCTTCGTTGTTTGTGTGATGATTAACATCTAATTGATTTCATTTCGGCAATAACTTAATTATGGTTCATAAAAAATTCAGCTCACAGTTGGGTGTCTGCATTTTGAGACAGATTGCTATGCATGAAATGAGTGAAACTTCTACATGTAAAGTTTACGTCTGGGCAGTGGTTTCTTCTTTCGTTCCCATCTTCTAAGGCGTTTGAGGGTTGTGCCCAACCTACTATAAATCCATTCAGAACGAAAACAAGAATACAAACCAAGAAACCAAGGGTACATAGCAAGTATCGCATTGTCAACGAGTTGATGCCCAGTCTCGTCTCTGAAGTCGTTTTTCTGTGCTATTTACTTTCTTTTTATTGGGATTTTGCACCTGCAAAACATTTTGATACATGTATAGAATACGTTGTCAAACCGGATTCTTCCGCAAGCCAAGATACAACAGAGGTAAGTTTCTCTGCCCATGGAAAATCCTTCACGAAGCCATAGCACTTTCCCCGTGGTGCCGTCAATCTAACCTCTTTGAAGATTACAAGTCGTCGCTCGTGTTTTGAAAGCTGTAACATCAACAGAAGAAGAACATCTCGTTGGATAATGCATGCAAATTTTACTCCTCCTGAGAACTCCGTTAAGCATTCCTTCTGAGAAGTCAAGTATTCAAAGCGAGAGAAAGCCTGCTCAAATTGAGTATCCTTTAACGCATTTTCGAACCAGTCGTTTTTCAGAAACACTCCGATCTTCCAATCTGGGGTTTGAAGAGTTCCTCAACTGGCTCAATAGGGGTGAGCCGAAATGGTGTCAAAGCCTCGGTAGTCAAATGAATTCCAATAAATAAAACGATGTCATTGTGAAGGCAGACCATGTTAAAGCAAATAAAGCCCAAGAACCCTGGCAGCCTGCATCTAATTTAAGGACTTTTTCAATAGTTTGCTGACCTACAAGGGTTTCGAGAATAACCACAATCCAGTTCCATTTCTGCAAGTTCCAAAATTTATGAGTTTCCACATTTCCTCCTTTTTGCAAGAAAAAAATTGTGATTCCAGTGGCAAGCAGACAAGTGAAGACGATTGCAATGTACAACTCAGTATCAGCAAAAGCTTCACCTCCACGAGAAAATCGACTCCGAGTCACGTAAACCCATCTGTTGCGCAAGTAAATTCTGGTACAACCGAGTTTTGGTAAAATGTATGGAAATGGGTCCAAATCGATGGTAAGGGCCATTTTCTCTTTCACAACTTTCTCAAAATATTTATGATATTTATTGTGAGGTGGTTGATATTGATGCATTACTGGTTAGTGAAGAACTGGTGTTAGCCTTTCCTGTTTCGAGTTTCATCTCAATTTTTAATTGGGTGAGGACAGGCAACAATACAAAATTTGAATCTGAAAGAGTAGTAGGATAAAAGTAGGGAACCCGTAGCCAAAATTTGCTTCCCAGAAGGGTTGAGAGCAGTCACTGCAGAAATGAGGATAGTTTCTGTCCATGTAAAATTGTCATGGAAAGGGGGAAATAGGGAGTGTAGCGAGTGAGCTGTTTGGAATTTAGATCAAAATTCGAGAAGGGAGAATAGCTTTTTTCAGTAAAAAACACCTTTTGGAAAAAAAGATGCAAGGTGCCCCAGTTTGCTTTCCTTTTCGTGGACACGGTGAAATCTCAAGTTTATTTTGATACATGTCAAAGATACTGCTGGATATGAAGGGAACCTTTTCCAGAAGCAGATTTTAGGTTTATGAAAATAAAATGAGCTCTGTTGATGGTTCCAGGATACAGGAGATTTTCAAAAAGGTTCCGACTTCCAACTGCTTCAACGTTCTCTGAGTTCAGCTCTACAACTACGCAATAATGGAATGCCGGGTTTTTTGAATGGAGAATTCCTCTTAAATTTCATGCTCGGCGTCTGTCTGCAAATTTGTTCATTTGAAGAACATCACTGACACGTGCCTATGCTATTGTAGGCATCTCAGAGAAGCATGTCCAAAATTATGCTGGTGCCTCTTCTCCGACTCGAGTCCGCTACTTGTGACAGCGACGCATGTTGGGTGTCGCTTTTCAAAACCAGCTGCCTCCAAAATTCGGATACTTAACAGCTCCGTACAGGATTTAGAAACGGCACAGCAAGAATGCTTATTAATTCATAAAGACACCCCCCCTTTGAAACCACCCACAAGATGATTGGCAGAAGTGTCTCACCTACGCCAAGTAGTTAAAACAAATTCTATGCCACCGCACCGCGCCAACCAATCTGTGATGACGGAAAGTTCAACTTCCATGCGAATTACATCAACTCACTTATGTCATAAAAAGTTTTGGAATATTTTGCGACAAAAAATGTGAAGTCTTTCCATATTTTGGTGGATATCCAGTCACTATTCCATGCCAATTCAAAAATTTTGGGCTAGAGGTCTGGCTTCGAGCTGGTATGCGTTTATCGAAGGTTTTGAGAACGAACTGGTGCAAGTTGCAAAAAAATTATCAATGCTTGCATTTTCATCCACTCCATGGTTTGACGTTTGTATGTAAAAGTTGACTTCCTTATACTTATTGAAATAATTGAAAACTCACTATAAAAGATTAAATTAATCCCCACATTACGTTGTTTGAAATGGAATATGGGGCCTGACTGGCAACTTCTAGGTGAAAACTGAAACAGCGGTCAGTGTACTCGGCTGTCGTCCGATCGCATGCCTCCGCCCCATTTCCAAGGTATCGCGTTATTGGTGACTTCCGAGGAGTTATTCTATCCATTTTTATCTTTTTAGTTATAGAACCTCTCACTTTTAAAATGTTCGTGCTAAAAATTATCTTTCTATGTGAGACTATACTATATTGTTATTAGTCTGGTTTTTGTCCACTGTAATTGACTTTTACCATCGCGGAATAGCAGTTGGACGCTCATCTTCAATTATTGGTGATGCAAAATAAATTTTTCCTTTTCCTCGCGATCCCAAACGAAGTCCCCTCATTCGAGGGTGGAAGGTTATTTTATAATAGTGCGTTTAGAGCTAGTTCATTCATCTCTATTGTTAGATTAACACCTTATCATAGAGCGAACAGAGGCAGCCATCAGGTGACTAATGAAATTCTGGGGGTTGTCACAATCTAACCATTATTAACATACTCATACTACACTCGCAGATGCGGACAGAACGAACAATTATATTTAAATGTGGATAGACAAGTAGATTCGACTCAAATTACTTTTGCCTAACACATAGTCTACGCGAGCGCTGCACATTGTTGAACAATTTGCACATTTAATGAATTAATTTAAGATATTCAGTCATAAGTCACGCTACCGTCTCTATACTGGATAGTGAAATATGTGTTATACGATTAAATAATTTGAGCTCCGGACAAAAAAATAGAATGTGAGATATATACTTGAACAAATTAGGGATATATACCGTGAACACCTCACGTGAAATACTTTTAACTTAGAGCGTTCCAACGAATTCAGTTATAAGGACGCTTTTTGTTTATCTCTGGTCGAGACTCCGTTCCAAGTTTGCAATCAAAATTTATTCTTCCTTCATTATGACAATTACCAGGTATATCAATTGTATTTTTTTGAGCACGCAAGTATTATTTCAACAATGTATTTGGACATTCTTTATTTTTTATCTAACTAATCAACGACTTTAGATTAAAAATTATTACTTGCCTATGTTTTATTTATCACATTTCGCACTACATTCTTCTTGTGCCATTTGGTTATCACGTAAATGTATGCTGGAGATATTTGGACGGTTTACCGAGAAAATATGTATCAAGCCGGCGTCACCTGTCCTGTCTCCTCATAGTGCAAGATTAATATAGACTTAGATCAAAGCGCACGGGAAGGAATTGTTAGCTGGGTACTAAATCGTCTTGCACTATGCGCTAGTTCTCATGAAGAAAGTTTACCAACAAGACGTTTCTCGTCAAAACTTTGTATAATCCTTGGTTGTTTTTACAAAACATACATAATGTGTAAGGTATATAACCTACATAACAGTCCTCCTCCGAGTTTCAATAAGTCAGCCACAATTTATACTCTTTTTGCCTTGTCGACTAGTTCGCAGATTGTAGAAAGAGATCTACCCCACTTTTTCACGAGTCACTCTTCTACAACCGAAAAAACCACTAATCCTTTATTTTTTTCAAGTTGACTTACTGATTACTATTGCTACCGAACCACGGAGTCGCTACCTGGACCTGGGACTCAAAAGTTATAGTCACAAGAAGCGCATTTAGAGAGAAAGGAACAAAGCTCAAACGCTCTGTAAGCGGACACAACTCAACGGCTAATGATAGGTTTATATTTGATATTGTTGATTCTCTAGCTTGTCGTCAATGCTTTTATTCCTCAGTTGTTGCTTTTTACACTTATTTCATTCGTTTTTAACTCAGTTCAGATTTATATTACGAATCGTTCTGTAAGCTGTGGGCAGGGTCTTTCACGACCTCGCATCATCCCATCGGATCCCTCTCGCATTGGCCTATCCCAACGCCTGAGTTTTTTAAAATTACACGGATGACCGACAAAGCCATGAAGACAATGATAGACAGGGACAATCTCAGGCCTCTTTATAATCGAGTTTGCTGAGATATGGCAGGATAACATATCCGACTGGGAGTTCTCTTATCCGGGTCTCTAAGAGCAAGCATGGCGGTGGACACGCAGCTCTGTGCCGCGATGGGCCACCTATATTCGCCTTCAGCGGCTTGCGGAAAGCGATCGGTGGAATAAAACATAGCGACTTTAAGTGCCCGTGTGCAGATGCGTCTGAACTCTGGGGAAACGCGACAGGAAAGCACG